>JAOYMU010000020.1:29743538-29757629 GCA_025802295.1 Psammodynastes pulverulentus
ATACAGAGAGAGATGAGAGTGAAAGAGGGAGATGAGAGCGCGAGCAAGAAAGAGATACAGAGAGAGATGAGAGTGAAAGAGGGAGATGAGAAAGAGAGCAAGAAAGAGAGAGATAGAGAGATGAGCGAGATCCCAATGTTTTGTTTTCTGTGGCAAACGGGTCCAAATGGCTCTTTGAGTGTTGAAGGTTGCAGAAACAGGCAGACAAGTGCCTGAAGGACCCCATCCTAACACTGGGAGACCAGGCACTTCAACAAGCAGCGCACTGGATTCATATTAATCCATGGGATTTAAAATTATGAATTTGGTGGTTCCTGAGATCCAAAAGGTTGGAGACTCCTGATCTAAAATAGTGGGCAAATGTGTCAAAGTGAATTCTTGGGTAGACACCCAGCAAAACTACTGGCCTTTGATTATTACTAGGGTAGAACATTATAGAATCATAGGGCTAGAAGGGACATTGGAGGTCTCCAGCAAAAGACAGTTGTAATCCTCTTCTGACCTTCTGCAAAAGAGCTCCCATCCATGAACCACCACCGGGACTTGAAGGAAACACTTTTGAATTTTGAAACTGCCTTGACACAACATTTTCCAAATAAACATGAATGCTCAGAATAGGATGGGAAAACAAGAAAGTTACTAACTTGTCAACAGTCAGACAAAGTTACTAATTTTTACATAAAACTTTTTCTTAGCCTAGATACAAATACTGCCCGTTTCCCCATCCTTGCTGTGGATTGCATTGGTTTAGAAGACCTGAGTTCTCTTGGAAGCAATGTAAGTAGAGTGTCAGTTTTCTTTCTAATTGGAGCCTGTCTTTATTCATCTGTTAATTACTCATAGCAGTCTCTCTTTTGCAGAATATATAAATGTAATATATTGTGCTTTCTCATTTGGGGAAATAACGAAGAAAATTGGGTGTTTTAAAATGGGATTTGAGACTGTGTCTGGGAATTACTTCTTATGAATGGGCAGGGAAGCTGATTTGGAGCTGATTCTGTCAATCACTGTGTTTTGCTTTTTCAGAAACCCTTAAGCACTTCATTCTTAGATAATACTTTGTGTTTATGTGTTATGTCAAGCATTAATTGCAATATTAACCTTCTTCTGTGTATGTCCTTCATGTGGAGTCTACTTATGGAGTGTTGAACACAACTGGAAAAAAATTATCAAAATAGCATTCAAGGAGCTACTGTAGGAGAACAGCACGCAGATTCTGGGGCCAGAGTCAAGAGAGGAATCATCCTGGAATCCCTACATTCCCACAAACATCTAAATCGAACCCCTCTTGAATTCCATTAACAATTATCTAGCGCCAATTTAGGGCTGACCTTTAGTTGACTAGATTTTTGTGTATAGGCACAAGCAATAAATCAACACAACTGGAACTTAGCATGTGGTCCATCTCTTGCCTGACAAATACTACATTAAGCGGAATGAAGAATAATGACATTTCATTCCGGTAGCTGGATTTTAAATCTCATGCCTTTCTTTTCAGTGAAGGCCAATCACTCAAGTCCCCTTGGAAGCTTACAGGGTGTTAATGGTTAATGTAGTGATTTGGGCAACTGTAACCAAATATATAAATCTGGTGTTGTACCAAAAATAACTAGTTAGAGTAAGTAAACAACCACAATACTCAGCAGAAGTCTAAAATGAACTGCAACCTATAAGTATTTTAAGATGGAACTGGTTGCCTAGACTTTAAGACAGTGCTTGAAGGCTACAAAATCTTTCTTGAGCTTCATATGACAGAACTTCTTTTCTGTCATATGTGCCCTCCAGATGTTCTGCCTTGCCTTGGGAATTCTGAAAATTGCAGCCCAAAACCTCTGGAGAGCATTAGATTGAAGCAATAATTGACAAACAGCTTATTTCTCTTTATTCCTCCTGTCCATTTGATTGCCCAGTTTAGGAAAAAGTTCTAGAAAGCATGTCCTTTTTTCAGAGACCTTCCTCTTCTAAATATTGGCAACATGAAATACATTGATCATTGGCAGAGGGCTGAAAATAGATCTTACTGAAATTATAAATATTGAAATTTATTTCAATGCTCCTAATCCAACTCTTGTCTTGTCTTCGTATTGAAGGTTTTCTCTTCCTGCCTTTTTATTAACTTTAATCTTGTAGTTTGAGCTGGCTTGAACATTTACTTGGAAGGGTGCAATTAAAAAAAAATCTGCTGAAGTTAACCTAAAGAATTTATGTAATAATTAACAGATTTCTTAAGTTTGCAACACATCATTTCCCTTACAATAAGAAAAATCCTGCAGATAAACAGTTCAATAAACAACAAAGAGAAATGCGTGTCAGAGTCATAAATAGTCTTATTAAATCTTTGTTAGTCCTTCCACATTTGGGGCTAGGGAGGAAATCCATGGACTTTTGACCATAATGATGTAATGGTCATATTGCTAAATTGGATTAAAAGCATAACATTTTAAGAGCAAAATGTTTACCTAATTCTCCTAAATATTTAGAGTGGGGCAAAGCTCCATTGAACAGATTTGCTTCCTTCCGATGCAGTGATTTAAATTCCATGACGCTCTTTACAAATGTCTGAGCGGCTCCTTCAATGTCCAGGGTTCCAGCTGCATGTTGAAATGAAGCTAATCAAAACAAAAAGCTAACAAATTATTGCTGTTTTTCTAATGCTTTCGATTAGCCATGATCTTCAAATAATTTGCTGCTGCTATTGCTGATTGTTGCTGATCGTTTCTAACCTTTTAGTGATTCTTCTAAACTTCAACCATCTAAAGCCTTCGTTTCTGCTTTTGCCTGCTGCTCCTGCTGCTGTTTCCTCGTTGAGAAAAAAAAAACCTTAAGAAACTTGAATTCCTCAAAAGGACAGGTCTAAAAGAAAAAAGAAAGCTGTCCATTATGCATCTTAAACAAAGACTGTGGACCCTTGTGTGGTTCCCCCTGTATTTTTTGATAAATGTGTACAGTGCCCTTGTATTCATACCCTGGTATTTTCTTACAAATGTTAAGAAGAAAAAAGCTATGGCCAAGCGCTTAAAAGCTAAGCCCGTCTCCGACAGCCCTGGAAGTCCGTATCGGTCCATTTCGCATATGGAATCATTAGCCAAGATAGACTTTCCTGGAGCGGACACCCTGGACCAATTGTTTGACCTTGCTGTGACAAAGTTTGGGAAAAAAGACTGTCTTGGAACAAGAGAGGTCCTAAGCGAAGAGAATGAAATGCAGCCAAATGGAAAAGTATTTAAAAAGGTAAATGACTTTTGAGCAGGTGTCAATCATCCTCTCCAAAAGATTTTCAGGAGGCATGAAAAGATAAATGTCTTGGATTTCCAACAGGACGAGAGGAAAGCTAGAATTAGTTCTGAGGGAGAGGTACGACCACAACCGAGCCCATAATTTCTTTGCTAAGTGAGATGGTTGCTACGTTTTGCCCCGTTTTACGACCTTTTCTTGCCACAGTTGTTAAAAGAGTCACTGCAGTTTTTAAGTTAGCAAGAACGGTTGTAAGTTGAGGACTACCAGTATTATTTCTTAGTTGCCCCATTTCCTTTTGAACTCTTTTCCGTTTGTTCCACAGTGGCCATCACGAAAGTATGGATTTTGGATGGCCCTTTCGTTGTTACTTTGCTGTGCTGATACAGAGCAGGGCTTTCAAACACGCATTCTAGAGTGGTTGTCCTCTAGATTGGAAATGGGCCCTTACATGATCAGAGGTTTAAGTGCTTCAGAGGGGATTGCTTTTATTGAACCAAGTGAGTGGGACAGAGCAGCAAAATTGAGAGTGGCTTGGACAGTTTCTTAAACAATAATCAAAACTGATCCAGTATAAATTGATTTATATCAGCCGTGGCTAAACTGTTTAGTTTTTGAAGTCATCTTCCTTGTTTTGATCTCCTTGCTTTAACGCCAACTGATCAAATGTTTAATCTTGACCAGTTAATCCTAGGGAACTATAGGTGGCTGAACTATGAAGAGACCAAGCAGAAGGTGGAACACTTTGGGAGCGGGTTAGTGGCGCTTGGATTGCAGCCCAGGAGCACCGTGGCCGTATTCTGCGAGACTCGAGCCGAATGGTTTATTGCCGCCCAGTCTTGCTTCCGGTACAACTTCCCTCGTGAGTATCCGTGCTGCATTTCACCCCCATAAACAAGGGCCATAGTCCTGATTCTCTTCAGCGTGTCACCACTCCTCAAAGATGTTTGCCCTCGCTGTCATCTTGTCATCCAGCACCAAGAGAGCTTAGAAACTGGTGCCAGTGTTGAATTAGTGGTGAAAGTTATACATATGGTTCCAATATATACAACGTGAAATAACAAAATGATTTGTTTTAAGACCAGATAATTTATGAGGGCCCAAGTCTTCATACCTTTGCAGCTATAATGGAGTATTTACATACTTTTAAAAAAATTGAGTATTTCATAATACCTTCTACTAGCACTTCTTACATTGTTCATCTTATAAAATTGTGGGTGCACAGAGAGTCCTTGACGTAATTTCAGTTGCTAAGCAAGACAAGGGTTGGGTGAGCTTTGCCCCATTTTACGAACTTCCTTGCCACAGTCGTTAATTGAACCACTGCAATTGTTAAGTTAGTGACACGATTGTTAAGTGAATCTGGCGTCCCCATTGCTTGTCAGAGGGGAAGGGGATAATATGATCCCAGGACACAGCAACCATCATAAATGACCATTTTCCACACTTATGACCGCTGCAGCATCCCTGCCAAGCCATCTAAATTTTGATCACATAACCCTAGGGATGCTGCAGCGGTCATAAGTATGGAAAATGGTCATAAGTTGTTTTTTCTAGTGCTGTTGCAACTTAGAACAGTCACAAATGAACTGTTGTTATGTTGAAGACTACCTGTACACGAAACATACAATTAACATGGGATAATTTATTGCTTCAGCTGAATTAGTTTTTGAACTACTTACTAACTTCTTGCTTTTTAAATAGTTGTTACACTATACGCAACCCTTGGAGAAGAGGCAGTAACCTATGGATTAAATGAATCTGAAGCACCATTTCTAATCACTAGCTTAGATCTTTTGGAAAGCAAACTGAAGGTAAATCTTTCTGTAAGCATGATAGTAAAATTAAATATTAGATCAAAATAAAATTAGATCAAAGCTGACTTAATAAAAGATACTGGGAATAATGGGCCTAACATAATTTAACCAGTAAGGAAAGCCTACATTTTATTTTTAAAAAATAATATTTGTATTATGTATAGTACATCATACATTATATTATTTTGATATAATGGTATATGTACTCTGTTGACTAAACAAGATTAACATTTTAAAGTTTATTAGGCTGAATTTCTGAGCATACTATAAAGCTGTAGTCTGGTAATTTGCAATGAGACTGTATGTGGTCATAACATTAACAATTATTTGAAAATAGTCAGAAATTAATCATCGCAGACAAATAACTAACCCAGCAGCTATAATTTCTGTACTAAACTTTGAAAACCAGCCACTTTAATTTGCATGAAACTTCTTTGTCTTGGAAATGCTGTAGCTGTATAAATAAGATTTCCCTAGATTTTGATGGTTTTCGAACAGTCAAAAGTAGGAAGAATATATTCTTAAAACATTATTACAGCAACAAACTTTCACAATCGTGAGAAGCAAATGCAGACATTTGCTGTGTATTGCAAACTTCTGCCTGGGTTGCCACAATCATTTCTCAACTATTTTTGTTCCTTAGAATGTACTGTCAAAAATTCCCTGCCTCAAATACATCATTTATGTGGATAATAAGACTATCAATAAATCAGACTATCCTAAAGGGCTGGAGATTCATAACATGCAAGCAGTAGAAGAACTTGGGGCCAAACCAGAAAACTGTAAGTAGACCTTCTGAAACTCTTTCCAACAATCGTGTTACGTGGTTATTTTTGTATATTACAAGCAGCACTCTAGATCATTTGAATAATTTCATCTTTAATTCTGCATAAGAACATATAGGTAGCCCTCGACCATAATTGAGCCCAAAATTTATATTGTTAAGTGAAACATTTTGGAGTTTTGCCCCATTTTACAACCTTTTTTGCTACGGTGGTTAAGTGAATCACTGCAGTTGATAAATTAGTAATCCAGCTGTGAAGTGAATCTGGCTTCCCCATCGACTTTCCTTGTCAGAAGGTCACAAAAGGGGATCACACGACCTTGGGACACAGCCACGGTCTGTATGGAGTATGGAGCAGTTGCCAAGCGTCTGAATTTTGATCACATGACCCTGGGGATGCTTCAAAGGTCACAACTCTGAAAAACGGTCATGTCCCTTTTTTCAGTGCCGTCGTAATTTTCATCTGTCACTAAATGAACTATTGTAAATTGAGGACCACCTGTAGTCTGAAATTTGTTCTGCATTTGAAAGGGACCTGAGGCAGTCACAGGGCTTGTCCTCTTGAAGGACAAGGGGAGGATGTCATAACCCACGGAAAGAGTAGCGGTGGCTTT
Organism: Psammodynastes pulverulentus; assembly: GCA_025802295.1. Taxonomy (NCBI): domain Eukaryota; kingdom Metazoa; phylum Chordata; class Lepidosauria; order Squamata; family Psammodynastidae; genus Psammodynastes; species Psammodynastes pulverulentus. The sequence continues at coordinate 29,749,988 of JAOYMU010000020.1, forward strand.
TGAAAAAACCTCCGCAGAGAAACAAAGTCTAGGGTGGCTACTGATGAGCAGGAGAGAGATCTTATCAGCAGCTTGAATTGTGCACAAGGCCATGCCACGAGGGTGTGCATAATCGTTGTGTTTTGAGACTTTCTGGAATTAGAGGGTTCTTACAAGGTGCATCATCACCACCACAATCATGAGCTGGTGCTTCTCATTTGCCAGGAGTAGAAGTGGAAAAAAACCCGTTTTTAAAAAATAGCCCTTGGCCTTCCCCATTTAAGGTTTTTCATAGGTGAGAAACTTAATGGAAGAATCTTAAGAATTGTTCTCCACCAAACTGTCATCACAGTTGCTGTCCGACACAAAGCACAATGATGCCACAATGATGTAAGCGGCACAACTGCGTCCTGATCACCCGGCCATCGCTTCAGTGCCTTGAATACCTAAAGCCCACACCTTCCTTCTCAACAGTGATCAGAATTTTTCCTCATTTTCAACATTTTACTGTAATGTGGGCCACAAGACTTAGCCCTGCTTGGTTTGCAAGTCTGTTTGCACTTAGATGTTTTTTTCCACAGTCTACAACCTTTTATTAGTTTTAGTCTGTTTTACTTTCTTCTCAGAATTGTAATCTAACTGTTTTGTCTTCTTATCTTTGTCTAGTAAGCATCCCTCCCTGCCACCCTGTTCCTACAGATATGGCCCTAGTAATGTATACCAGTGGCTCCACAGGGAGGCCAAAAGGGGTCATGATGGTCCATAAAAACTTGATAGCTGGAATGACTGGACAGTGTGAGCGAATACCTGGCCTGGGGTAAGCAATTCTGGCCATTAAATATATGCATTTGTTTCTAATTCACTTTTTTCCACACAGGGTAGATGGGCTGAGAATAGAGAGGACCCAGCAGGTGACATGTCTATGGAGATTCTCAATCATCCAAGTCATGGTTGTCCCAAAGATGCTTTTTCCAAAAGGCAACTGGGTTTTCTTAGTTTTTTGTTTGGAAACATATTGCTTCTCATCCAAGAAGCTTTTAGAAATTAAAAGTTAAAACTAAAGAAACTTCTGATGAGAAGCAAAACATTTTCAAAGAAAAAAATCAAGGAAAATCCAGTTGCTTTTGGGAAAAAGCACTTTTGGGATAGCAGGTGAGAGTCCAACAGGTAGAAATCCAGGACCTTCCATTCCCTCGTGGTATCTTCTCCAGCTACGAGTGTTTGTATCTTGTAAACAGAGTGAAGATGCAGAGATTGAGCCAGCCCAATTCTTTTATCATCTTTCCTTGATGCTTGGCAGTGATGGCAATTTATGTTAAGACATTAAATCAAAGATGGATATTGCCATGTTCCCAGGAACTTGTTGGACATATAATAATGCCAACAACCCTCTCCTTCCTATTGGTTGGGTGTGATAATGTCACAAACATTGATGTCCCATGCAAGATCTTAAGGTATAATTGCCAAATCTTCTATTATTTTTGACCAAGTTGCATAATTTTGGGGAAATGGGCTTGGATTGTGGTTAGGACACAAGAACAGCTGGTACTAGGAGGATTATGTATTACTGGTTTAATGTCTTGTGCTCATAATTTGCAATAGCTTTAGCATTGAGGGCTCCTTGGTGGTCTCTGAGTTTGATTGTTTTCTTGAAGATGTTTCATTACCCTAACTAGGTAACATTATCAGTGCTGATGATGCTTCTTAGTTTGGGTAATGAAATGTCTTCAAGGAAACAACTGAACTCAGAGAGCACAAAGGACCCCTCATTTCAACCCTGAGCTACAAATATTCTCCTTTATTGGAGCCGTGGCATTGACCCATGTTACCATCTAGCTCTTTCTTCCCTATATATACACCACTATTATATACTGCCCAGCCCATGCAAAAACTTGATGGTGCTCATTAATGCTATGAAGAATGCTACTCAGCATGTTCAGAACCTAATCAATGACCTGTACCTTAAACATTGGTCTATAAACTTAAACAGATTAGTCATCAAGATTAGAAATAAACATATTTATCTCAAAGAGATAACATGGTTCACTTGCTTGAAGACATAGCTTATTCTCTTCTTGGTAATTGGCTTCCCAAGGAGAGTTTTTTCCACTACTTGAGCAATAAAAGCAATAAGGTTAATCTTTATATAGGGGTAAAGATAAGTGTTCCTGTGTTTTTGCTGCTGCAAGTGAAACAGAAATATGCACTTACACTGCTCAGGGAGTGGAACAAACTTTTCAAAGTTGTACTCTACTTTATTGTTTGATTCAAGCAAGTCCACAATGGTTTTTCAAGCTTTACTAGGCCCACTAACTATCCAAAAGTTAAGCAGAGAAAGCAGTGATGCTCTTGACTGCTAGAACTTGGAGGCTGGAACGGATTAATATATTTGTGTTTGTACACAACTTATTTCTCGATTGCCTAGAAACTTCAACTCTTTGAGCATTGTACAGAATTGTTTAAAATATAATCTATAGAAGTTTCAAAGCTCAGCACAATAAAATGAACATTAGGGATGATAATCATAATATAGGTAGTTGTCAACGTATGACCACGATTGAGCCTAAAATTTCTGTTGCTAAGTGAGACATTTGTTAAGTGAATTTTGCTCTACTTTATGACATTTCTTGCCACAATTGTTAAGTGAATCACTGCAGTTGTTAAGTTAGTAACACTTTGCTTGTCAGAAATCACAAAAGGTGACCACATGGCCCCAGGACTCTGCAACTATGAGTTAGTTGCCAAGTGTCTGAATTTTGATCGTGTGATCATGGTGCTGGAATGGTTGTGGTGCTGGAATGGTTTTTTCAGTGCCTTTGTAACTTTGAATGGTCACTAAACAAATGGTTGTAAGACAAGGACTGACTGAATAGTAAAGTATAGCAGTAGAGTAGTGTGGGATTTTAACATATCAAAGAATTTCAAGTATCTGGGAGACAAAAAGACTGCTGAATAAGCACTAAGCAAACCCTTCCCAAGAGGCCCTCACTCCAGCCCTGACCTATTTTGGCTTGAAGTACATACACTGTGTGTAGAAGATAACATTTTCATTGCCCTAGTAACTAGAAATGACAGGTATAAGGTCTATTAAAGCAGGCTTCTCCAATCTGGGGGTCCTCCGGCTGTGTGAACATCAACTCCCAGAATTCTCTACGCAGCATTTTAACTCAGTCAATCCAAGTTGATGTTTTATCAACCTGAATATACATTAGACCAGGGGTGTCCAACTGTGGCAACTTTACGACTTGTGGACTTCAACTCCCAGAATGCCTGAGCCTCAACCAGGCTGGCTGAGGAATTCTAGAAGTTGCCAAGGTTGGAGACCCCTGCATTAGATTACAAGGCTTCAGTTGTCCCGTTAAGAGACCAAAACCCAAACCGTGTTCTGTGTTTATTTAGACCAAGATAACTTGACTGCCATATTGAAACAATTTACGTTTTCTCCCTTAGGCCCAACGACACATATATTGGCTACTTGCCTTTGGCTCATGTATTAGAACTGACAGCAGAAATTTCCTGTATTACTTATGGCTGCAGGATTGGATATTCCTCACCACTCACCCTGTCAGACCAGGTAATGCTTTGTAAATTGTTTAGGAGGAAAAGTGTTCAATTAATGCCAAACATTGGATAGAAATTTTTTTTTCTTTGTTTGCTTATGAAATTTGTATGCCATCCATCTCCCCTACAAGGTGGACTCTGGCAGCTTAAACTTGTAAAACAAGTAAAAGGTTATTAAAATATTAAAACATTAAAAACTGCACAGGTTAATATATTATTGTATAGCCTTAGAGTGAGAAGTAGGGTTAAGTGTGCCACTATAATAATCTGAGCCAAAGTGATGTGCACAGATAAGGACATCTTAAAACTGTATTCCTAAAACATTTCTAATTTTCTTGATTGCAAGTTTTGAGTTTTCTCATCAGCTTTAGAATCTGATCAGCTCTTTGATCCTCAAGCAATGAAATACAGTGAATGCTCTACCTTTCATTCCTTTGCCTTATTATTTCAATTCACAAAATTTAATAGCCCTAAGCACCTTTCCATAGTTTTATTCTTCTGTGAAAATAATTGAAATTAAAATTGGGTTCTCGCTCCCCCCCCCCCCTTACTTTCAGTCCAGCAAAATTAAAAAGGGAAGCAAAGGAGACTGCACTGTTCTGAAGCCCTCTTTGATGGCGGCTGTGCCAGTAAGTATCAGTAAGGATGAGATACTTGTGAAACTTTGTGTATTCCATGCTGAAACTTTATTAGAAATGGCTTAAATGTTAAATTTTAAACTTAAAGCACAGTAACTTATTTTCCCCAATAGGTTTATATAGATCACCCATCTTAGACCCACAAGTAAAAAAAACCCCGCTACATCTTGGATCTTTTAATACCTAATTTCAAATTTTTATTAGTTTCTTAAAATATAGCATATATTATTATATAAAAATAACAAAGTTGAGTGTTTATGCTATTACCTTATTCTACTGCACCCAAAGGAGTTGGAGGTCAACCCCTTTTCCTTCCCTTTTCCCTCCATTGCTATTAGTTTCTTTTGTATTTTTGTATTTTATATATTTTGGAAAACTAATAAAAATTTGAAATTCGGGCTCTTATAAAACCAATTGCAGGTGTGCATATATCTACAGCTTTGTTTGCTTGAAACAGCCGTCAGTATGTGTGTTTCATAATACACATTTTGGAAATCTGTCTTCCTTTCTGTCTACCTTCCCTTGTCAAATCCTGTTAAGCTCATCCAATAGTTAAATAAAATGCAAGTGGCTGCAAAATTTTTTAATTTATTGATGTGTGTGTGAGAGAGAGAGATAGAGAGAAATCTAGCATATAATTTGGCAAGACGTGTAGAACATTTGAGAACATCTCAGTTTTGTCCTGAAATTCCCAGAGTTTTGACTCATATGATAGATTCCTGTCATCCTTTTGCTCACCCGATGGGAAAAAAATAAAAAATGCACCATCATTTTCTAAATGATTTATAATTAAATAAGAAACAAGCAAAAAAAAAAGAGTTCTTATACACGTACATAAAGTTTCATGCAACGGTTTCAATAAAGATTATTATATTACATTATAATCGTATATAATCTATAACATAACTTCGGCATAAGTTGGGAGTAGCTTCAGATCTTCATTCTACTGAGTAAATGTGGCCACAGATTTATTTATTTTTATTCTGGCAGCTCCTCATTGAAATGGGTCAAAAGGAGAAGGTGCTCAATATTTCAGAATGCCTACGCAAATAACCCCTAGCTAAAATTGACCGCCAATAGATTAGCCTGATTACATATTAAGGGATATACAACTAAGGAAATAGCTAGCTGTTTAAAATGAATGAATTGCTGCTTCCTGTTATCCTTACTGACGGGTCTGGGCTGGTATAAACCAGTTCAGGAATAAAATGTTTCTCAGCTATTTCTTTTTAAATTGTTTGTAGGAAATCATGGATCGAATTTATAAGAACGTTATGAGTAAAGTTCAGGAGATGAACTATTTCCAGAAAACTTTGTTCAAGATAGGATATGACTATAAATTGGAACAAATAAAAAGAGGCTACGATGCACCTCTCTGTAACCTGTAAGTAGAGTTGATGTATTTTAATATTTGTTGCAGATATAATTGGGGATTACATTTGAGTAAAAAAAACCCCACTGGTTCAACCAGATTGGACAGACGCTTTGGCTAAATCCTAACCTTCCCTTCAGGTGTACATTCATTCACCATGGAAATCAGTGGTTCTTAAGTGTAGGTTATTGAACTACTTTTTAAATTGCTGCAGCGAGATCATTTACCTTGGGGGGGATTTCTTAGGTAACCTTTGCCAGACTGCTGCTGTTAATATATTGAGCACCAGCTCCCAGAATTCCTGGCCATTCAGGCAATTACCATGCCAGGTGGAGATTCTGAAAGTTGCAGTCCAGGTTATCTGGCGGGCCCTGGGTTTATCTTTGAATCTTGCCATACAACTAACCCTTGGGGTTAATGTAGAATATTTTATCCTATAAAAATTTCCTGAATTTCCAGGGAACCTCCGATGAATGTGCTCAGATCTCCCTGACTTGTTCATAATCGAATTTGAACTGGACTTCTCTGATCTGAAGGATAGCGATATTTATCATTTTTTGGGGGGGGGTGATTTTAATGAGTCTATTGCAACTTCAACTGAACCTAGAACCCGCACATTGAAAACCGGGTTCTTGTTCACTTCTGAACAGAGCAGAAAGCCAATCAGATCTATAACATTGGGCTGAATCCATAGCAGGTGGATTAATGGGTGTGTCTGGGAGGGGGCCAAAGAGAGTCATGTATCTGCTGTTTATAAATACTCTTAGTGTCCCTTTCATTATGTCATTATGGGATTCTTTTCCTTTAAGACTGCTGTTTAAAAAGGTGAAGGCCCTGTTGGGAGGGAATGTGCGTATGATGCTTTCCGGAGGGGCTCCCCTCTCATCTCAAACACAGAGATTTATGAACATCTGCTTCTGCTGCCCCGTTGGCCAAGGCTACGGCCTGACGGAAACCTGTGGAGCAGGCACCATTACTGAAGGTAAGGATTTGTGCTTAGCTTCTTTCATTGTAAAGGTGTTTTGTGTGGAGCCCTTGAGAAACAGCCTGCAGTGCTCTTTTTAATCTAGTCTGCAATTACATTAAAAGAACTTGAAAAGCATTTGTATAGAAGAGTAGGCAAAGCTGGGGGGGGGGTGGAGTTAAGCATATCATCAGCTTAGAGTAGTTACGTTGCCAAAAACAGTCCACGTTCAACCCGTTGAATTCCATTGACCCTTATCTGGCGCAGATTCAGATTTGAGCTTCAGTTGACTAGATTCCTGTGTATAGGCTTGAGAGATAAATTTCCTGAACTGCAACAATGTATGGGCCTGTTCTTTTGTACCCGACATTAATGTAGCCACAAAAGATCAGGACCATACATTAAGTTGCAGTTCACAATGTATTGCTCAAGCCTATACACAATAATGTAAACTTTAATACTAAATTGGTGCCAAATAAGGGTCAGCAGAGTTCAAGAGGAATTGTTTGTTGCCACATAACTCTAAGCTGATGACATGCTTAATTCCACCCTCAGCTTATCTCATTCCTTGTTTCCTAATGTTTTCTACCTAGTAACTGACTACAGTACTGGAAGAGTTGGAGCTCCTCTTATCTGCTGTGAGATTAAGCTCAGAGACTGGCAAGAAGGTGAGAAAATCCCATTTTTTTAATATACTTTCATCTGTTTCCATGCTGAAATAATAAGAGTGCGTATTATGCCCTTGACAAACTAGAGAAATATGTGCTTGTTGGAAAGTTATTCCATCTCTAGGTTTTTCTCAAGAAGACTTAAATCCCATCTCAACTCATTTCTGGTTATTTTTGGTCCAGGATGTCCCAGTTCCAAAATTGTTTTCCCCTTGGGGTACACTTGTGGGATGAATCATATCCCATAAAAAACCATTAACATTTTAAATCTGTTGTTTTAAGAGGCTAATGGCTATAGATACATTTAACTTGTGTTGGTTAAACCAGTCCATTTCAATAATGGTAACTTTAAGATGTGTGGACTTCAACTCCCAGAATTACCCAGCCAGCATGGGATTACCTCTGAATAAGAGTTGTTTTTGTGCCATACATACCTATATAAATATTCTATATCAGGGAT
>JAOYMU010000020.1:29932779-29947583 GCA_025802295.1 Psammodynastes pulverulentus
CCAGATTGTGGGGGCAATATGCTGACTCTGACTCTGTGAACCGCTTAGAGAGGGCTGTAAAAAGCACTGATAAGCGGCATATAAATCTAAAGTGCTATTGCTATTGCTATTGCTATGTCCCTGTTGAAAGCCATCTAAGATTCTATCTATGTCCATGCCATGTAGAGGCAATTTAGCAACAATACCACTTTGATTTACTGTATATACCACTTCACAGTGCTTTACAGCCCTTGCTAAGTGGTTTACAGAGCCAGCCTCTTGCTCCCAACCATCTGGCTCCTCATTTTACCAATCTCGGAAGGATGGAAGGCTGAGTCAACCTTGAGCTGGTCAGGATTGAACTCCTGGCAGTGAGCTGAATTGGTCTGTAATGCTGCATTCTAACCACAGCACCACCACAACTCTTCAATTTACACTATTGAAATTCAGTTTTTGACAGCCAATCTTCTAAGGAGATTTTTCCAATCTTTTGCATGATCCAGAGGTATGGATCTTCAACTTTCTGGTATGGGATTATTAGAATTGAGGCCCAACACATCTGGAGACATTGGGTTATGAAATGTTTTATTCTGAAACATCCCCTTTCCATGATACAAACCTACATTTCTTGTCAAGCAGAAATGATCAGGACCATACATTCAGATTAATTGCTCAAGCCTATATACAAGAATCCACTCAACTTAAAATTCAAATATGAATTGGCGCCAGATAAGGGTCAACGGAATTCAAGGAGGGGAGCTGGACTTTGATCATTTGTGGCAACATACGGAATCTAAGCTGATGACACATTTAACTCCTCCCCCAGCTCTGCTTGTTCTTGTCCTACATCTTTCCACTCAAGGAATAAAAGACTGAACCTAAATGTTTCCAAATATCAAGACAATCTTTAGTTCAATGAATGGTTGGAAGGTGTGGCAAATACTTACCTGGCAGTCCCATCTCGCCATTGGCACCTTTAAATCCTGGGGGTCCAATTGGTCCAGGCCCCCCCGGAATTCCAGTATCTCCTTTGGGACCTATTAAAACAGAATTATTGTTACTACTTTGAAGCTGGATGGATTGCCATGCCATAAACATGTAAGCAATAAGCAAATCATAAGTTGTAATGGCCAAGTTCATCCATTGTCCTTTGCCAAGACTGGAAAAGCCATCTAATGACATAGTACAATGTGCAGATCTGACTATAGCCATTAGTAAACCAGGAATTAGTGTTTTGTGCAGAGCTGGTTACCATTGCTTGGCTTGATGAGAAGCTGAGCTATTGTTACAATATTGAAACAGCATGCCCATTCAGAAAAGCAAAGGGTTGGTTATGTCTCACCTGGCAATCCAGATGCACCTGGCTGTCCAACTGATCCAGCGAGCCCTGGGTCACCTGGGAGGCCTGGATAACCCTTCTGACCGGTCAAACCAATGTTACCTTCAAAGAAACAAGGTTGAATGAGTAGTCTTCATACTTAGGTATGACTTAGCCAAACAAAGCCATGCAGCAAAGAGTAGGTGCCACTGAGTTTCAAAACCTTCCTATTGATACTGGTAATTATAGTATTTAACATATGATTGGACAACATTCTGCCCAAACATTCCCCAATAAGGGTTTAATCATTATTGTGAGCTATTTGTCTCCAAATTGAATGCAATATCCACTGGAGAGCACCGGAAAGCTATAACCGTAAGGGAGATAATAGAGACATAGTTCCTTTTAATGATAAATTTTAACTGATTTGACTTTCTATTTAATTACACATTTGTATTTTATTTTTCTATTTTGTTCCTAGCTGACTTGAACACAACCTGTGGTGAAAAGGATGTAAATCCAACAAATACAGAGTTCTTCAGGATTTCTCTGAAATAAACCAGGTTTTGTTCATTTAGGAATATCAGACAGGGAAGTACAGATTAATATTCAATTATTTGCTTCTCGTCTTCCAAATTCTTAGAAATGTATGAATGATGAACATTGTCTAGCCATCTCTAGCACTTTTTCCAAGAACAAATATTCTTAATGCTTTTAAGAGGAAGATTTACCCTGAAAAACACACCAGGAAGGAAAGGGAAACCTATGGACTAATGGAAGTTAAGAGACTGAGAAAACACCCATCTTGTTAACACCCAACCTGTTGACCCCTATCATAAGGAAGGAACACAAAACAAATCTCTTCTTACCTTTCTCTCCAGGTTCCCCTTTTTCTCCTTTGGAGCCCAGTTGGTCAATATCAATTTTTCCGGGAGCTCCCGGCAAGCCAGGTTCTCCTTTGCTCCCTTTTTGTCCAGCAAGTCCTGGTTGACCTGGTTGTCCTGGTAAACCATCATTGCCTAAGCGATATCCAAAGCATACAATGTTAATTTGGAGTGCACTGACAATAGTCTGTAAGCACCCATAAAATAAGTGGAAATCCACTATGTCCTTCACATTATCAACTTACCTCATTAGAATGACCTTAAATGGTCACCAACTATGATAGATAAAGCATTCTTCATCATGGTGACATTTCTCTAAACTCACCCCATCCTTGTCCATTTCATTTCCAAGCCAACCACAAAGCTTTGGTTATAGTGATTATTAACTGGACCATCTCTACCATCATGGCTGGATGGAGGTCAGCACTGGTTCAAGGTCAACATTTTGATGCAAAAGACCTTTCCACTATAGCATATTATTGCCGATTACACATTTAGGTTTACATAATGCCTTGGTGGGGCAGAGGATAGAGTGTAGTAATTGCAGGCTACATCTGCTTACAGCCAGCTGCCTGCAATTTGGCAGATCGAATCTCCCCAGGTTCAAGGTTGACTCAGCCTTCCGTCCTTCCGAGGTGGGTAAAATGAGGACCCAAACTGTGGGGGCAATATGCTGATTCTGTAAACCACTTAGAGAGGGCTGTAAAAAGCACTATAAAGCTGTATATAAGTCTAAGTGTTATTGCTATAATGTCAGCAATTAAAGGTGTAGGGAAACTTTTAGGGTGCACACGGATTTGGAATTTTGAGAGCATCTTGTAGACTCTCTCACAAACTGAAGGCAAAGATGCTCTGAGGTTTTCTGCCATTCCAACATGTCTTTGTTTTGTTGAGTTTGGAAGTGGCCACAAAGCACTAAATTGCACACTGCCACCATATTTATTTTCAAAAATATATATAGGTAAAGGTAAAGGTTCCCCTCACACATGTGTGCTAGTCGTTCCCAACTCTAGGGGGTGGTGGTCATCTCTGTTTCAAAGCCAAAGAGCCAGCGATGTCCGAAGATGTCTCCATGGTCATGTGGCTGGCACAACTCAATGCCAAAGGCGCACGGAACGCTGTTACCTTCCCACCAAAGGAGGTCCCTATTTTTCTACTTGAATTTTTATGTGCTTTTGAACTGCTAGGTTGGCAGAAGCTGAAACAAGTAACAGGAGCTCGCCCTGTTATGTGGCACTAGGGATTCAAACCACTGAACTGCCGACCTTTCGATTGACAAGCTCAGGGTCTTAGCCAATGAGCCACCGCGTCCCTTAAACATATACAGGGCCTGTTAATGCAGTGTTCTTGGGTAAAATGTCGATGTGATGGAACGGGAGCTTGGCTTTGCAGCACACTAGACTTCTATTGGTTTTTTTTAAATGAAAATGATATAGAAATATGCATGGATGCCAAGAGAAGCACACAGGGCTTTTTTTCAGCCGGAACTTAGCGGAACGGCGTTCCGGGACCTTTTTGGAGTTTGTGTCACGTGTTCCGTCTCCACCAATCGCGCGCTATCACTTCCGGGTTTTTTAGCGCGACGACGAGGGGTGCGTTCCGGCACCTTTCGTCGCTGAAAAAAAGCCCTGGAAGCACCTATTGGCAACAACTTGTCTTGAAAAATCTGCAGGATGTCTCTGAAATCAGAATTTCTCTATCTAGAGGCAATATACTAAAAGTAGTAGTAGTAGTAGTAACAGAGTTTAAAGGATTAATTCTAAATTCTAGGGGTGGAAAACAAGAGACCTCTTACCTTTGGATCCCGGGAAGCCATTTCTTCCAGGAGTTCCAGGTGTTCCCAGAGGACCAGGTGCCCCCATCACTCCCATCTCGCCTTTGCTTCCTGGAAGCACAGCAAAAACAGTCTTATTTGGAGCTACAAAATCACCAACTTTCCAAATCTTGTTACTTCCATCACTTTTCATCCTGAAATTTCAACCTGAAATTTTTGGCAATAGCAAGGCAGTTGGCTAATCTCTAATTCAATATCTCTCAACTTTGAAAACTTTCAGATATGTGGACTTCAACTCTCAGAATTCTGGAAGTTAAAGTCCACACCTTTAAAAACTGCCACGCTTGAGAACCGGATGCTCTCTTGCTGTGCTCAAATAATTCCCATTTTTCTGTTTGGTGATCCTATTTAATTTGGGACAGCCATCTGAGGAGCATTGTGAGCACATGGGAGGACCATGCTGCTGACTCTGCAGCAGAGATCAGAAAGGATTTAACTCTCCACAACAAGATGCTCTTGCTTCAATGAGAGCAGCATAACTGAATATAATTGGAAAGCTTTTAATTCTTTCAGGGCTTCCAGACTTTGGTGATGGAGATCTCCCTACTGTTTTTCATTCAAGACACCTCTTTATGAACTCTATGTCTGTGCAATTATCAGACAGTACTGTAAAATGAAAGCACCTCCTATTTACAGAACAATAGCCATAAAATATATTTACCTGGTATGCCTGGACTTCCATCTCGTCCTGGAGAACCGGGGGAACCCGATCCACCTGGAAGACCAGGTGGTCCAGGAAAACCTGGGTTGCCCCTGTCACCTGGAGGACCAGGAACATCAAATCCTGGTTGCCCAGGATCTCCTTTCTCGCCAGGGATGCCTTGAAATCCTAGGAGAAGTTGTCAGAATAGCTTTAATTATAGTTTTTCCTAAATCAGTTGTTAGTTTATCCTTCCCTCACCTTCATGCTTTGCAAGTCTTTAGGTTTTAACTCCTAAAATTCCTCAGCAAGCATGGTGTCAGATCCCTCCCCACCCCCAACCAAGAAAGACAGATGGTGATTCTTCTGAGTAGATTTCTTTATTGTTCCACACCTATAGACAGAATCTTGCCAGACTGAAGGAGATTACCACCTACATCAAGCATATACTTTGGAATATGTTAGGGGGTGATTGTCTTTACCCTCTTTCTCTCACACATAATCTCTGGGCTGAGCTGCCTCTTATTCCTCTGGGATGCACCCTTTCCTCCTGGGAATCCCGACTAGATTCCTCACACATGGTTATTGCTGAGAATTCTGGAAACTAAGATCCAAATCTGAGAAGTACACCAAGCTGGGGTCCTTTGCCTACATAAGAAACAAGATTTTGGACAGTGGCTGTACATTGTGCCATAAACAATTCTGGTTTTAAGATTGGCTCCCCCAGCCTCAATTCAACAAAACCTACAGCTCAGCAGATTTTTGACTAAACTCTTGGAATTTAGTTTTGAAGATATGGAAGATATGGAATACTGAAAAATCAATGTAAACCTACCCCAGTTATAAGGGTTGATCGTTATAAGTGATCAACAGATTAATTCTTGTTAATATGTAGAATTTGGGAAATTTATTCTCTGAGGCATTTTAACTGCATTATTAGTGGTTGGAAATGTCTGTAAAATATCTGGAAATTCACTTTTCTCTCCACTGACTCTGTATTCCAGCTAGGCTGGGCTGTGTTTTACATAAACCAAACAATACTAATCCTGCAAACCAGACAATATTAGTCTTATTGTTTTAATTTAATCTACAATTTTTCCTAGTACTGTACTAAGAAAAATATTATAAATGCCTTACACGAATAATCTATTTTAAAACAAGGTACTGTGAAGAAAATTGTACCTGCTCACCAGCTTCTTGGAAATTTGCCACTTACTCCTTACAAATTCAACTGAACTATGTTTTGAGAAAAGACAGTGAGACTTGTCTTTTGTTTTTAGGGGGACAAGCACAGCTGAAAAACTGACACTGCCTTCCTAATTAAACCCTCACTCAGAACCTTGGTTTCAGAACCAAACATTTCTTTTTTTTAATTTAAATTTTCAGTACAGAAAATTAAAATATAAACTTCAAGGGGAAAAAATGGAGATTTTACAAGAAACTAATTAAAGACATTAAAAATGTGGATAGAAAACATACATACACAAAAACCAGAAATAGATATTATCTAACTACTGACAAATATATTGCTACAACAAAAGCTTTCCCCCCTTGCAAGTCAGGTCTCAGATTTATAAACTATCTATTTGCAACCAATCTAACCTGTTTTACAAAGAACCAAGTGTTTCTATTAAGGAACAAAATCTAACTGAGAAATTGATCATGTATGTCCATTTAGATTAGAAGGATACACAAAGTTTCAGTCTAGAAATGTTTGATCTTCAAAGCCCCAGTTCTCAGCTCATGAGGAATTCTTCTCACTTTATCAAAAGCATTCTGACACACTAGCTAATAGATGCTTTTTGTTTGAAACTGTTTTGAATTGGAAGCTCTCAAAACAGGCCAGCTCAAGGCTGAAATATTCTGAGTTTGCACATGGCTTTGTAGATTACTATATGTTGGACCAGAATTCTTACTAGCTTGGCCAACCACCAATGCTGCCAAAAGACTAGAGCAAATATACCTCTAAAGACGGGAGTCCAGATTATCCGCTCCAAGTCGAAATCTTAAACGTCCAGTTGCTAACAATTCTCTTTCGTTAGTGCATCTTATGAGCTCTCTTAAAGCTCACGAATAGCTTAACTTCTGAAAAGGCTTATTTGTTTGTTGGATTTTACCATCCTTTTTACTATTATCTGGCCAATGATCCATACAAAGCAAGGTTTCTCAACCTTTTAAACCCCTATTTGACAAACAAAACTTTCACACACCCCTTCAAACTAGCCTCCAATAACTGCCTTCAAAAACTTAAAATGATTAAAACCCCAAAACTACAACAGAAAAAAATCAATTTGTATTTTATTGTTGTTCAGTCACTAAGTCATGTCCGACTCTTCACGATTCCATGGACCAGAGCACACCAGGCTCCCCTGTCCTTCCCTGTCTCCTGTTCCTTGTGTTCATGACACCATCTAACATCTCGTCCTCTGTTGTCCCTTCTCCTTTTGGCTTCCATCTTTCCCAACATCAGGGTCTCTTCTCATTAGGTGGCCAAAGGATTTAAGCTTAGATTCAATATCTGTCCACGGGTGGGCTTCAAAAATGTTAGCAATTTTTTGCCTGGTTGTTGATTGGTTGTGGCCATGGTGGGCATGGCCTAGTCGGCCTTCTGCACCATGGTGGGGGGGGGCGTTTTTGCCCTCTCTGGGGTCTGGAGGCTTTCCTTGAGCTTCCGAGAGGGTGAAAATGGCTTCCCTGGGCTCCGGAGGCCCTCTGGTGACCGGAACTTCCGGAACTTCCCGAACTTCCGGTAGGCCCATTTTTCACCTTCCCCGAGCCTCCACGTGCACCCTGCACTTACCTGCATCGAAACGGGCTGCGTGGGGACTCCTGAGAGGGGAGGGGTAGGCAGAGCCAGCCAGGACTGGATTTGGGGGTTTGCACAGAATCTTAGAGGTTTTCCCGAACCCCGGCGAACCCCCAGCAGCCCACCCCTGTATCTGTCCTTTCAAAAGAACAGTCGGGGTTGATTTCCTTTAGGATTACCATTTTAATAAACCCTATTTATTTTCAACTCCAAATTGGCTGTTACTTTTCAAAAGTATAGACTTCTTCATTCCTAGTTCTGGATTTCAGCTTCTCAATTCTTCTCTTTCCTTCCCTTCCCCACCTTTTAGAAGAGGAAATGACCCTTTTGAGACCCCCACATTCTCTTGAGACCTTGATATCTCAAGAATCTATAGTTTAAAGAATCCCTCTCAAGAAATGAAAATCAATTCCTCAGAGATAGCATTTGATATAGATGCACTTAAAAAAAAAGGTAAATAGAAAACAAATCAATACATTGAAGTAGCAGAGGAAAACAAGCAAGCACAAAGGACCTTAGATGGAGAAACCACTGTACCTGATTGGCCTGAGAAGTTGAAAAGGCATCATGGAAAGAACTCATCAGGAAGTTGAAACACAGCAAAAATTTGGAAGAACGCCGTTAGGGTTAGGATACAAAGGTTAATACACAGATGTTTGAACAAAACCCACACAAATCTTTCTCAATTTGTGCTGGACTAACTCCCACCAACCAGGCAACCATGACCTTGGGAGGTTCCATAGAGGATGACTGGGAACTAAGTTCAATGCATATGCTAGAAAGGCTGATCCATTCAAAAGAGCGGGCCACCAACTTGACAGAGCCACCATTGAATGAATGGCTTATAGTGGATTCTAGTTTGTGTTATCTACTTCAAGAGAGAAATAGAACACTTACACCAAAGAAAGTGGAACAGACATCATGGTAATGTTTTCCAGTGGACCATAACCACCGGATTGGAAAACAGAATTAAATATAAACATTCCTAAAATGGTCTCTTATTAATGACCTTAAATAAAAATCCCCCCCTTTTTTTACTTCAGTAGTCACTATAAATATGATGATCTATGACCTCATCATCCATAGCCACTGGTTGGGACTTTGGAAGTTTCAATTCAATTATTTCTGGAAGCCCCAGAGTGAGGGAGGTGGAGCAGTGGTGTATTGTATAGCTCAGTAATATTTTTGTGGTTCATTTTTAATATTTAGGAGGATCCTCTCTTCTCCCTTTTAAAACAAAAATTCTCCAAAAAAGCACCCATAATGACATGGCGCTAATACCCGTCGAGGAAAACATTAACCAAGAAAGATGTTCCAAAGTTTAAGCTACCAAAAATTGCATCATTGCTGTCTTATGTTAACAGCAGGAAAAGCTAAATTTTGGAAGAGATAGAAGAGAAGGATGAGATGACATTACAGCAACATTAACAGCGACAGATGAAGTTCATGCAGGTGGATATGGTTAGTTAAATTTTAGCCAGGCATTGATTTCCACAAGAGGAGAAAAGACAGGTAAATAATACCCAATGATACAGATATTTGAGATACGCAGAAACTGTGGTCTCGTGAGGAAAATAAATAAATATGTGTACAATAAAAACTCATCCACAATGACATGGTCCAGTGCTTGACAAACAGGTGAATGGTAGTTCAAGTGAGAGGATACAGATTGTGGCTGCATCTCCATTAATGGCTGTGCTACATGCAGTGATTCACTCGAAGAGCTTGAATGCATAATGTAGGGAGGGGAGGACAGGACAATCCTAAGAGACCCACTTCCAGTCCTCAGACAAAACCTTGAGAAGAACTGCAGAGCAGCAGAGACTCACAAGATTATGGATCAGGGAACGACTCTCAATATCGGTCTACATAGTGGCTAGCCTGATGATGTTACCTAGTTTGGCTAATGAAACGTCTGCAAGAAAACAAGCAAGCTCAGAGAGCACCAAGGACTCCTCATGTCAACCCTAAGCTACACATATTCTCCTTTCTTAGTAAAAGAATTTCTACTGTTACCAAGAAAGCTACATGTCCATATCCATAGGATTCAAGTTTAATTGGAATAACTGAACTTTTTCCAAATACTAAAACTGCCAATCACACAATGTGGCGTTGTTTTCGGATGTCATCATGCAATCTCGTGAAATGGACAAGTGCCAAATGATTAAAATTTAATTTAATTTAATTTAATTTAGACTTATAGACTTATAGGATATGTCAAACATATCCTCAAATAGCTGTAATAACATTCTTAAGATCTCTTATGTTCTCACCTAAAATATTGCTACCCTCTTTTGCAAGAATCAGAAAGCAATAACAGAACAACAGAGCTGGGAGATTTCTAATCCAACCTCAGGCTCAAAGAGGAGATCCTATACCATATCACTAAAGCACTGTGAGTCTGGTGCTCTTTGAAAGCTTCAGATTTTATTTAGGAAGTGCCACAGATGCTACATTGCCAGGTACATTGCCCTGATCAATGCTCCATTGACATAGCAAACAGTTTCGCAGGCATTAGTAACTCTTTTTAAAATCTCTTCACTCTATAGCCCAGAAATGAAAGATATTTTCTTCTGTTGTCTGTTTTAAATAGAAAGAATAAAATGGATATACTAGCAAATGAAAGAGATGCACAATGTTGGGTGTGCTTTGCCACGTAGTTGTGAACATGCAGTGAATCTTGAATTTCCAGGCATAGATTTTCTTGAAAGAAATAGAAAAGGGGAGTTCACATTTTGCAGAATTGTGGTTTAAAATGAACCTGTGCTTTAAAAATCATGCATGGTGTACAAGAAGAACCAAAATACACTGAAATTAATAGAGTAGAGATTTTAGTGCAATTTACCTGATAATGCTACTACTGTGGCTAAGGGTTTTAGGATTCAATGCTTCTCAAATTAAGATCCTCTTAAATGCAACCTATTCTTAGACCCCAGTAAAGTTCCTGTCATATAATTATTAGAGACTTACAATATCAGTTAACATTCATCCCTAACATACTCTTCAAGTGAAGCAAAATTGCATTCATAGAAAAACAATAGCTAGATGCAAGTACAGATAGTTCTTGACTTAAAATCATTTATATCTTTTGCAGACCTCCATATATCTAATGAAAAACATTTTTGGGTTATCCTGGAGCTATCCTGGTCATTTGAACAAGGGTTCCATATTACAGATAGTCCTCCATTTACAACAGTTCATTTAGTGACCGTTCAAAATTACAACAGCACTGAAAAAATTGATTTATGACCATTTTTAGTTGGCAACTGGTTCACATTTATGACCGTTATTGTGTCCCAAGGTCACGAGAACCCCCTTAGTGACCTGACAAGCAACGTCAATGGGGAAGCCACATTCACTTAACAACCTGGTTACTAACTTATCATCTGCAGTGATTCACTGAACAACTGTTGAAGAAAAGTTGTAAAATGGGGGCAAAATTCACTTAACAAATGTCTGACTTAACAACAGAAATTTGGGGCTCAATTGTCATAAGTAGAGGACTATCTGTATATATCTATGGAGGGTGATCTATGCATGATCTAATATTTAAACATTAATTATCCAATTTATTTAGCTCACCTGAACTTTATGAAAAGCAACTCAAAAGCAGGACCCTAAAACATTGAATTCATTTCATTCGAAGCCAGACTTTCCCAATCCAACTTTTTCCAGATGTGTTGGGACTATAATTCCCATAATTCTCAGCTGGATAATGGCTTGGAAATCTGGAGAGCAGGAGTTGCCAAAAAGTTGGAAAGTGCCAGGTTGGGGAAGATTGTTCTAGATAAAGAATTCCCTTTCAGGAATTCGTGCTGCACAGTTCTAATTCCAATTGTCTCACTTACTAAGTGGTTACTTGGACCCTTACCTGGTAGTCCTGCTGGTCCTGGAGGACCAGGTGGACCAGGTGGTCCTTGGACACCACTTCCTGGAATCCCTGGAGGTCCAACCAGTCCAGGCTGGCCACGTAGTCCTGGATCACCTAAGAAGAAGATTCCCAAAAACTAAATATTTCAAAAGCTTCTTAGAAATAACATACTGAAATATGCACATCACAACATTCAATGAACTCTTAAGTACCTTTGAAGCAGCTGGGAGGACAACGTTCCCTATCCATTATTGATTCTATTCAATCATTCTTTTATTATTGAAAACTGGCTGGCCAGGAGAGGAAGGGAATGTTTCTCTTTCAGAAATGCACCTCCCTGGATCTTCAGTGAGACATCAATCACAACTCCAAAGAAGGCAGTAGAGTGGCTATGGTTTACCAGGGTACTTTTGAGAACATTGACCATAGTATCCTTCAGGACTACCTTCAAGAGTCAGGGTGGGGACCATGGTTTTGCACTAGGTTAGGATGTTGGATGAGCTGGAAAATGGATTCAGATTCTAAACATGTTCATATTTGGCCTTGGTTTGTGCTGATATTTAAATTGTGTTGTGTTGTTTCATGTTTCAAATTTATCTTGCTTTTTAAAGCTATCTTAGCTGACCAGTCCAGACTTACATTTGCAAATGAGGATGGGTAGATGATAGACAGACAGACAGACAGACAGACAGACAGACAGACAGATTAGATGAATAGACAGATAGATGATAGATACATGGATGGATACATGGATGGATAAGATAGATAGATGATAGATAGATAGATAGATAGATAGATAGATAGATAGATAGATAGATAGATAGATAGATAGATAGATGATGGAGGGGGAGAGCGAGAGAGCGAGAGAGCACAATCAAATGCTCCTACAGGTACATAATTTTATCACAGTATCATTATCACTACTGTCGAAGCTTATTATTACAGAAGCATTTAGCGAAGAATTGAAATACCTTGGCTGAATATTTTATAATTACAATCTAGGAAGCAAAATTATGGAAGATGTAGAATGATTCTATTCACTTGCTAAAAACAAGCTTAGAACTGGGGTTCTAGTATGTTACTTTATTATTATTTTTAAAGTTTATAAATCACAGTCATCTTTCCTTCTCCCAGTCGCATGATTTGGAGAATGACATTTCCAAAGTATTACAAGAAGGGGCTCCATCATATCCTTGTGGTCCTTTGGAAGCTGTATCCCTTCTCCAATTTGCACAAGCAAAGCTTTCAAAAGATTGGAATGAGGTTTCCAAAGGATCTCAAGACCGAAATATTTTGGGAGGACAAGAACATTAGATATTAACATCAAAGCATATTGTTTCTACTGTATGACACATCTTATCAAATGAGACTGATTTTTTTCTCTTACTACATTTTAATCAATGTCTGTTGAAGATTCATTTAGTCAAAGCATTTTATAATTTTTTAAATAAAAATTAATTAAACTGCTGTGTTCTATTTGTACGAACAAGAGAAAAGTAAGAGAAATCTGTTTTAATTGATTTTTATTATATTGAGTAGGAATTGAAGTAATAAAGAGTAAAGTCTCCTTCATGACTTCTGGTGACTAGACATATTCATGTTGGAATTATTTCTGGCAATTTTATAGAAGTGATGTCCCTTTGACTTCTTCCATTGCATTTGCAGACTTGTCAGTCCAACATACAATATGGAGTTTTCTGGCTGTATCTCATGCCCAGCCTTGATCCTAAGTAATTCAACCCTCCTAGTTTGTTAAGATTATGTTTAAAAGTATGCATGACTGAAATAATACTTCTACCATGATTTAAATTTCTTCAGAAATAGATAGAGGAAATAGAGGACTGACAAAAATACATAGTAGGGAGAAATTACATTGCATATTCTTTAAAAAAAATCACATACTTCCATGTTCTACAAAATTTGTAAAAAAAATAGAATAAAATAGTCACATAGCCTGCAGCAAGAATGTAAAAGTACTATATAAATGTATATAGCTTTCTCCAGAATTAGTCACAGTTCCACAAATCACAGATCTCAGCATAGTTTCCAAGGATTTGATTTATCTGTGACTAACCAAGAAATCAGCCATTCAATTATGCCATTTATAGAAAGAAGAACAGCTGCTGCCCTCATCTCACAAGTCATGTGATCTCCAATATATCCAGCTTTTATGGTGAAAAGTTATTTAAACTATGCAAGTTATTAGAAAAAAGTAACAATAACAGATGTTCAGAAATTTAAGCAATTTGATCTTGAATATATTCAAGGCCTTGTCTTGAGAAACTATTTATACATAATCAGAAAATTGCCCATCATATTCAAAGTTGGAATAGCATATGGAGTCCTACCTGAAAATCAGCTGGATTTACAGCCTGACCAGGTTGCCCAAATAGGATTTTTCCTTTCCCATCGAGGTAGAAAAATAAGGTTCATAATGTTTTCACTAAATTAAAAGAATCTGAAGTTATACATGAAACTATGAACTATCCTTTTTTTCCCTCTCTCTGTTTTCCCATGATGATGAGAACAGTTATGTCAGAAGAAATAATTAATAATATTTTTAGGAACTATAATTTAGGAACAATGTGCAATTTCACCTGCTCATCTGTGTTTTTGGAACAAAACATTATGATTTCATTTGTATATAATCCAAAGATATTACAGATGGATTTTCAAATTGGAATAAATTAAAACAAACAAATCACATTAGAATTTAGTATGATAGGAGAATCCAAACACGTTTCTCTCCATGTGAATTCATTGACTGAAATTATGCTGTCCCATTCTGGTTGTTATTTAATTCACTGATTTCTTGACTCTGCTTTGGCTTTGTTATCAAAACAAAAACAAAATAAAACAGAATACTATATATAGTCTGCTATCTTTGATTAAAATATATACGTAAGAGGCTAATAAACAAAACTTTAATTTTTAACAGCATTAGTTTGTTGAATTGATCATTGTTAAAAAGAAATCTACAGATATAAATATATAAGATAAAGTTAAATGGTCAATATGTCTTGTATTGCAAACTATATCTAATTTATACTATATATATTTATTGATTATAAAATTTATTGGACGCCCATTATATCATAAGGTAACTCTAGGTGGCTTGAAACCATATTACATGAAATAGATATAATTTATAAAACTAGACATAAGATATAAGATTTTATTCTATTATCTATAAATCTAAAGTGCTAAATCTAAAGTGCTATTGCTAAATACAGACAGGAGTGCAGTGTGATGAGTTAGAATTTTTTTTTAATTAAAACAGTTTTACAAACATATTTTCCAGAGTTAGAATTTTGAAGTTAGCTTGAAAAACCTTTTTTTTAATTTAAACCATTCAGTAGAGTGGAGGAAACCCAATATAGCTTGATATGTTATATTGAAGAAGAAGAAGGAAGGAGAAGGAGAAGGAGAAGGAGAAGGAGAAGGAGAAGGAGAAGGAGAAGGAGAATTGCAT
>JAOYMU010000020.1:29998798-30009966 GCA_025802295.1 Psammodynastes pulverulentus
GATTAATTGTTCTAACTGTCAGGAAATTTCTCCTTAGTTCTAGGTTGCTTCTCTCCTTGATTAGTTTCCACCCATTGTTTCTTGTCCTGCCCTCAGGTGCTTTGGAGAATAGCTTGACTGAAGGATTCATTGAATTGTAGTAGGCAATAATGTGGGAACAAAAGATTTATAGAAAGAACTGGGAGCTATGTTTGCAGTAATTTCAAATCCTCATCAGGCTACCCAGATGCCTAGTGATATGTAAAACTTTACCAGGATTCTTCAGAATGTTTTCAAGACTCCTATAAGGAGGATTTGAATTCCCTCTTTCTAAACATAAATGTGAAATTTCTAACACAGTCTACAAAATTAACCCCTCTTCTTTACAGCAATAGAACTTCATCTCTATTTCCTGTTTTTTGAACGCAAAGACTATAAATACAAAAACTGACTGCTCAGCTGTGTTTATACCCTTCATTTTGTAATTATATACCTCTTTAGCCAGGAAGTGCAACTTTGACAGAATTATCTTTGTCTCATTTACTTTCTCCTTGATGTTGAGCCTCGTCAGTCGCTTCCTTATGCGGAGTCCCTGTTTTGCATAGAGTATCTGAATGCAACACAAAGATGTCATTTTAAAAAATGTATTATGCTAAATTAATCCAGAAACGAAACGTCTAAAGATATGCAACAGCATTAAAGAACAGCATTATTAACTTCAACAATGAAAGCACTACAAAATTTTAAAAAGAATTGGAAATTATTTTATTAACAGAACTTCAAACATTTTGAACATATTGCTCAAAAATTTTCCTTGCCCTTTGTTGAAAAAACCCCACAAAACAAGCAATAAAGCAATCCTTGACTGCAAATCGGGTGTAGATTTTGTCTTCAAATATGTACCATAATTTTTAAGGCAGCTCCCATGCCAGAAACAAAACCCCCATAGTTCTTCATAATTGGACAGATTTCAACATGGGATATTGCCAAGAAAAATATATTTTCACATATAGGAACTTATCCAGAGCCAAATTATTAATTGAGGCAATAAATTATTTGTTTCATGCATACCGACTGCTCAATGAGAGTCTAGGAAGAGTTCATTATAGTCATATGTGGTGATAAAATAAGTCAGGAATTAGAATATTAACTCTTAACTAAACTGTTTTGTTAACATCAGGAAAGTAATGTCTTCAGCTAATCAGATATTTATCTGCATAGAGAATCAGACTGAGTTCTCATCCCCTTTTTGAAATAAATATCAGGCATGTAAAAAAGGATAGGGCTTCAATAGCATAGTTGTGGCTACCATTTTGACTTTTTTGACTCCCCTTCCAGTTACCCCAGATAAAGATACGTCTCTTTTCCCATTCTTATTCCATGCCAGGCTCCTATTACAGAGGAGTTCTAGTTCCTGGTAGAGTTCATTAATATAAATTCTGATTGGTGCTAGAGAAGTTATGTGTATGATTGATTGCTACTTGGATCTCCTTTGTCAATGCAGTTTTTCTCCCTTGCAATAAATGTTTCAACCAAAAAATAAAATATTTTGGAACAGAAAGTCTAAATGAACTGGATTTAATTGATCTAGAAGGTTCACTTTGTAGGCCCTTTTCAGAGAAATTCTGAAAAGTAATATTCTAACAGACCGCTGGGGTTTTAGGTATAATGTCACACTCAGCATTTAAAGTTTGTTCCTGAAATATACGGTAGAGCCAAGCATTCCATTTCTTTAGAGCAGCCATTCTTAACCTGGAGCCTTCCCAATATCTGATGTCTCCTTACAACTGCAGGGCACTAAATCCGGCTGATCTACAACACTAACATAGTTTGGCTACCTAACTTACAATGTTTTGTGGAAGAGATTTCATCCGGCATCGATCAAGGTTATTTGGACGAGTCATTGGTTTTTTGTCCACATTAAGAGAATACTGTCTGAAATTAGAGACACTGTTAAGTTTTAGTTTATGAGAACATACATTGCATAAATTTACAAATAATTAGAAATTACCATAACTTTTGACTTTTTGCTTAGTTAGAAGAAATCAGAAATGCAAGAAATGCAATTACATTTTAATGAATTGATTGAGACCAGGGTATATCTACTATATCCCAAAGTATATGAAATGAAATACAAACAGAAATGACATTTTTATGCAAATGAGAAATTAAGAGTGACTTTGGTGTAGTTGTTAAGATCCTGGACTAAAAATCAGGAGATTGTGAGTTCTAATTCTCACTTAGATATGGGAATTATCTGAGTTACTTTAGCCTAGTCACACTGTCTCAGTCCAAATTACCTTCTGTGGTAAAATGAGAGGAAGGAGAAAAATAAACAAGTCCAGAAAGAGGAATCAAATTAGTTTAAACAAAATAAAGGCAGTAGATCTATTATAAATCTTCTAGGTTTTGTATATGTAATAAGCCAAAGAGCCAATGGTGCACATTACATCATTTGTCACTTGCAAATTGCCATTATTATGCAAATTATGTAAATTGCAGCAGAATTAGAGCTCATATGTACGAAGTCCACGTATCAAGTAAACTGGAGCTCCTTTGTGCATTTAATATTATAAAATTGTACCCAAAACTACCCACAAGCTTTTTAAATGCATGTTAATGTCTTGTAAGCCCAAAATCTAGCTCTGAACAATTTTACCTAGAAATATCCCACTAAAGTTCTGAAACAATGCCATTTTTTCTCCCTTCTGAATTAATATGTGGACTGAAAAAGTATCAGGACCCTATAAAGTTATATTTCAGAAGATAAACATAAATATGCCTCAAAATATGGCTAATGGTGTAGAAAATACTCCACCTCTTCCCTATGCACACTTTGCTCCCTTCCTCTCCATTCTGCTTAGTTTTAGTTTTAGTTTAATTGAATTTTTAAATTTAAAATCTTTATTTATTGTTGTAATGTTGTGTACTGCATTTTATTCAATGTCTGTAAGCCTCCTAGAATCACCTTTGGTGAGATGAGAGTGCAGGGGCAATATGCTGACACTGACTCTGTGAACCGCTTAGAGAGGGCTGTAAAAAGCACTGATAAGCGGTATATAAATCTAAAGTGCTATTGCTATTGCTATGCTGGTTGTTCAAACCTCCCAACTCATTGCTTTAGACTTATAGATAAAAGAGTAAAAAGGCAGTGGGTATAATTTTCAGTATTCTAACTGACCTATGCCTTAAAAAGAAGACCCCAACATCTTTCGGAGAAGGTTCAAACAAGTCGAAACCTAAACCTGAAAGCTTGGATGAGACTGTTATTTATTTTTTTAAAGGGCAAGGAATCCAAGCAAATAAATTGCCTTGATTTTGGAAACCGTTGCAAGTTTGAACAGCACAGATAATTCTCAGGGGGAAATTATAACTCTGGCATCTTTCCAGAGAATCTGAATCATGGGCTATAATGGGATACTTTATGGCACATCAAGCACCAATTTTAAAAACAGAGAACTTTTTTTTTTCCTTTGAGGGAAAAAAAATAATTAGGTTAAAGGGACCTGAATTTGGGTCAAAATGAAGAAGGCAGTGCATTTGGAGATGATGTTTTAAAAAAGGCAAACAACTGGCATATTATTAAGATATAAATACAGGTAGTCTTCGGCTTGCAACTATTTGTTTAGTGACCATCTGAACTTACGACAGCACTGAACAAAGTGACTTGCATCCGGACTATGTCCTTACAATTGTCACATCGTCCCCATGGTCATGTGATCAGAATTTGGTTGCCTGACTGTATTTATGAACAGTGCAGCATCCTGGGTCGTGTGATCACCAATTGGGACCTTCCCAGCCAACTTCCAGCAAGCAAAGACAGTGGGGGAAAGCTAGATTCGCTTAATGATCACATGTTTTGCTTAACAACTGCTGTGATTCTGTAGAGATTCTCAGTCACCCATGTCATGGTTGTCCCAAAGGTGCTTTTTCAAGAGGCAAATAGACTTCCTTATTTTTTTCTTTGAAGGCATTTCGCTTCTCATCCAAGCAGCTTCTTCAGCTCTGGCAGGATAGTGGGGAATGGAAGGATTTATATTCCTTGCAGACAGCTGATAATCTGCATCCTTTTGGTGGGTGGTTGAAGCACTTAGAGGTTTATCTGTGTCCTCCTTTGAATGGTGTGGGAGTAGGAATGGATTTCCAGAGGAAAAATGGCAGACTACAGGAACCAGGAGCACTACTTAGGACACAGGAGCACCTGAGGACACAGATAAACCTCCAAGTGCTTCAAGTGTTCATCAAAAGGATGCAAATGACCTTTTGTGAAATGATATTCATACAAACCAAGTAGGGCAGCTAAGCTTCAGGCTTGTCAGGCAGATAATTCTGAGGGTCATTTGTTTGTCTTGGAATTAAAGGGTGGCTTCTCTTTGCTTCTAGAAGCAAGCTGGCCAATAACTTTGTAAAGCAGGACGTCTTTGAAATAGGACAGCCCTTCAAAGATTGATACGGGTCTATTCTTACCAAACCTGTACATACATGTGAAAAAATTATAATCAGGTAGACAAGTCCACCAAAATCTTTTCCCTAATGTTAGTTTCATGGTGAATGGCATTTTTAGAATAGAAGGTAGTCTTTGACTTACAACACTTCATTTAGTGACCATTCAAAATGACAATGGCACTGAAAAGGGTGACTTATGACAGCTTTTCGCCCTCACAACCTTTGTGGCATCCCCGTGGGATCAAAATTCAGATGCTTGGCAATTGACTCATATGTATGACCACTGCTGTCTCAAGGCCATGCGATCGTCTTTTGCGACCTTTTTTTGACAAGCAGAGTCAACGGGGGTGTCAGGTTCACTTAACGACTGTGTTACTAACTTATCAACTGCGGTGATGCACTTAACAAATGTGGCAAGACATTGTAAAATGGGGCAAAACATACTTCACAAATGTTTCACCTAACAACAGAAATGTTGAGCTTAATTGTGGTCATAAGTCGAGAAGTAACTATAATCATCTACAGCTTGCGGTTAACCATTCTAGAAGGGGTTTTGAAACCCACCTGTACAATCTTGATGATCAGGGATGATGGGAGAAGTAAAATATTCACATATTGCTTAAAGCATAAACCTAGAGGTGGAGCTCTTGTCTCACAATCAGGAGGCTGTGAGTTCGATCCTGGGTAGAGCATAATATTTGGAATAAACTCTCCTGCTTGGTCAGGGGGTTGGACTAGATGATGTCCAAGGTCCCTTCCAACTCTGTTATTCTATGATACAGGCACCCAACGTTGTGGCACTAAGCACAGAACCTGCATCAATGCTATGCATAAAGCAGCTTCTCCAAAGCCGTAGGTCAGTGATGGCGAACCTTTTCGGCACCGAGTTCCCAAACTGGAACACGTGCATGCATATGCATGTGCCAGAGTGCCAGAAAACCAAAGACCAGCAGGCTGGTGCACATGCCTGGTTTGGGGGCATTTTGGGCTGTTTTCAGGGGCCATTTTCAGGCCAAAAACAGCCTGAAAATGGCCCGAAAAATGGCCCCAAACCAGCCTTGGAAAATGACGTGTTATTGGCCATTTTGGGGCCATTATCAGGCTGTTTTTAGGACCATTTTCAGGCCGTTTTTCAGGGCATTTTGGAACTGTTTTCAGACTGTTTTCCTGGGCATTTAAAGGCTGGTTTTCAGGCCTTTTTTCAGGCCATTTTGGCCTGGAATATGCCATGAAAACACCCTGGAAAATAGCCTGAAAATGGCCCCCAAAATGGCCTGAAAACACCCCAGAAAACAGTCCAGAAAACGACTTGGTTTTTGGCCGATTTTCAGGCCGTTTTTCGGCACTCCGTCACCCATGAAGACCAGCGCACCAGAAATCAGAAGAGCAGCTGACGACGGCACGCATGCCCACTGAGAGGGTTCTGTGTGCCACCTCTGACACACGTGCCATAGGTTCGCCATCACGGCTATAGGTAGAATTAAAGGGTAGGGGCTATGTGTAACCTTCATTTGGAGATTTAAAGTGTGGACTCTGCACTGAATTGACTTTTGACAATTAAGTCAGAAATGAATACACCCTCCCAATTAATTTTAAAAACAAATAATGTCAGATGATGCCAATTAGATCAGAACTCACCCGCACATTTAGATAAAATGTGGCTTATTGCAATATGCAAATAGAACTCCTTTTGGCAGTTAATTCCAGTTATGCACCATTCTTTTTGTCACTCCTGAGATTCCCACCGATAATGTGTAAACCTTATTTGCTTTCTCCAAATTTTTCAGTCCAGAATTGTGTCATAACAGTAAATTTTATAACGCCCCCCTTATTTTTATCAGAAAACGTGAGGCTGCTGGCAATGCTACCTCATTTAATCTTTCTTCCTTACCAAAAAAAAGACAACCCCCTGGGCCTGGCACAGGTACATCTGCATGAACCTTCAACAAGCACCTTTGCCAAGTTATGACCTCATTCCATGGAGCACCTGGCGAGGAAAAGCTGCCCCTCCTAAGTAACTTGGCCTGAAAGCATGCTTCAAAAACAGAGTGTCCAAATTAGGCTAATGCTAAAACTGTAACAGCACCTCAAATTATAGAAGAAACTCAAACTCTTCAAGTCAGCTTGGAATTTCAGATCCCAACAGCTAATTTTTGGAGGACTTTTAGTGACTTCACTTTAAAAGCTGATTTCTCCAATTCAGTGATCTGGTAAACATACTGTCTTAGGTCATGCTCTGTGTAATTATGATTTCCAGAATAAGCCATAACCACTTTGTATATTGATGGCTAGGCCATCAATCACGGTCTTCAAATCACTGTGGTTTCTCCTTAACATCAAGCCAAAACTAAACCTCACAAGTGTCCATGAAGTTTATCTGTACCAACTTGATACTAGACTAGAGCTATACATAATAAAAAAGTATAATTCACAACGTGATATACAAGATCAGGCATGGAACATGTCATGATGAACCCAAAGACCCCTAGGATGAAATAAAAATTAAACAAAAATAAAAATAGCTGAAATTTCATGAGGCGTCAGCAGTCTTGCATGCAAATTAAGACTGTCAAAGAATATGTAGGATTTTTGCTTGAGATTGTAGAGATTTCGGGTGAGTTCACAAGATCTTATCAGATGTGCAGGAAAGATCACTCTCTATCCAGCTATAAGACATTCCAAGCAATGGGAGAACTATTGGTTACTGATGTGTGCAAAATATGTTGATGTGTTTCGCCAAGAGTTGGCAACTTTACCACTTGTGGACTTCAACTACTGGCTGAAGAATTCTTGGCGTTGAAGTCCATGAGTGGTTAAGTTGCCAAGTTTTGAGATTCCTGGAGGAACATCTGTAAAGCAGTTTTTCAGCTTGATTGTCTAGCACAGTGGCCCCCAACCCTTTGGGCACCAGGGATTGGTCCTGTAGAGATAGGTATTTCCGTGGACCAGAGGGGGTTTCATTTCACATGCTGCCTACATCCCATGGGTGGGGCTTTGCATGTTTGCACGGCCTGGTTTCTGGCATGCCGTGGCCCAGTGCTGGTTCATGGACCGGGGGATTGGGGATCCCATGTCTGGCACAAATTTATACTTCCTTCCAGACTCACCTTTTCTCCTTTTTCTCCACTACAGTCACACTTAGTGCTTGAGGAACACCCATGGCATGCCTAGAAGGGAGAGAAAGAAGCTCAGCGTGAGATATTAAGCGGTCCTTGGATATGAAGAATTACTCCTCAAAAGTTAACAGGGAACCACAACTGTGGACTGCTTCATTGTGGAACTAAACATACTTTAAACATGGTAGGTGTGTCAAACAAGCAGATAATTCTAATTACAATGTCAACTGAGCAATGAAGCTTACTTAACTGTTTACATTAATAAAAGAAGGGAAACATGTTAATTCACTTATCAACCTACGTGGGGGTCTGTAGAAAGAGTTGGCTACTTCTGCTTCTGCTTCTGCTTCTGCTTCTGCTTCTACTTCTACTTCTACTTCTACTTCTACTTCTACTTCTACTTCTACTTCTGCACCCTACTAATATAGGGTGGTTTTCCTGCTTCTAAGCAAGTTGCTGGTTTTGTCCTATCAAGGCCAAAGTCTTCTGCCCTCCAGATTTTCAATGGGATTCTTTCCATGTTGCTAAACACTCCAAAAACTCCTTACTTCGAACATCCACCCTTCTGCTCTTTAATATCATTCTCACGATATTAAAGAGATCTCCTCAACCTCAAAGATTTAGTATCCCTTGGTCTAGTACAACTATTACAACATCACGAGACAGCTGTGTTGTTCAATGATGCCCAGAGCCCTCACCAATTATTCCTATCCCTAATCATAATCCTGGCACTGCCAGCCATAAACTCCCCAATGAAGCCATCTCCTTCTTAAAGTCCATCTTCCCCAAGATACTTAAGGTACACACCTCAAGGAGAGATGGATGCTATAAATCAGGGGTGTCCAACCTTGGCATCTTGAGGGACTTCAGCTTCAACCATGGCTGGCTGGGGAATTCTGGGAGTTGAAACCCACAGGTCTTAAAAGTTACCAAGGTTGGACATCCCTGTTATAAAAAAATGATCACACATAACGATAACAGAATTCTTGTCTTTCTGTTGTTCTTTCAGCCAGACTGCATCTTAGAAGGCAATTTCCCAGGGAAAGAGTTGATTCTGATCTTCAATCAATCATGCAGGTAACACACACACACACACACACACACACACACACACACACATTTCTGCATGTTGCCTTTCATTTGGGATGATCTATACAAATAGACCCTTGCAAGGGAAGCTTCTTGGATGGGGAATTCTGGGTACCACAATCCAGCACATTTGGAAGCACAAGGTCTATGAAAGAAAGGTTATGTAAGTATATCCTACTCCTAGTCAGATAGTCCTCGACTTACAACTACCGATTTAGTAGTGACTATTTGAACAGCATTGCCTCTTCTGGTAAGTACTTGCCTACTTACTTTCTGAAGAACAAATTAATTGGACACACCCTTAAAATTAATTAAAACATTTCCCTTTGCAAAAACCTGCACGTGGTTATAATTATCAAAAAATCATTTTAAAAGAAGCCTGGGTTATAATACGACCTTATAATTGAACACAATTTGTGGCCAGACCCAATTCTTCTTCCTATAAATATTCCCTTTGGAAGAGCGGCATGCAGCAAAATATTGCACCATTGCCTCTGAGTTGCAGATGTTAGCCAGGCATGCAAGTTGTGATTAGATCAATTAAATAACTACATAATTGGAGCAGACAAGAATTGCTCCACAGTTGTTTCCTATTGAGGAAATTGTTCATATCACTTGCCTTAGAAGCTTCTTAAAATGCTGTCCAAATAAGACAATAAAAACAAGGACAATATGCAGCAAAGTTGCAAGAAATTTAGATTAATAATAA
Source organism: Psammodynastes pulverulentus (assembly GCA_025802295.1). Taxonomy (NCBI): domain Eukaryota; kingdom Metazoa; phylum Chordata; class Lepidosauria; order Squamata; family Psammodynastidae; genus Psammodynastes; species Psammodynastes pulverulentus. Next base: position 30,008,138 of record JAOYMU010000020.1, read on the forward strand.
ATAGACGTGGTTGCAATCTGATCTCTAGCCAATAGATGGAGCTTTCTACTCATAGTTGCAAAGTAATTTATTAAATCCAAAAATGTCTCAAATTCAGCACTCCCCAAGTTTTGCCAAGAAGACAATTTATAGTCAAGACAACTGCCAAGAAGTCAATTCACACAGAAACAACTCAGAGGGCACCAAGAACCCCAAAAGACAATATTGAGAGGAGGAGGAATTCACACCCTTTTTGTTTATTCATGCCAATGTTTGCCACCAAGTTTCTTCTTTGGAAAAAAAATCATATCTGCATTCAAAATTAATTCAAAATAGGTCAACAAATACAACGTTAGATGTTGGTTTAATTCCATTCCATTCCTACTTTCATATTTCTTGTTGCAGTTCCATATTCTAAATATTTTGAAGATTCAAAATACATAAAATAAAATATTGAGCACAGAAGAAGCCTAACACTCTTCAAAGAAAAATAAGGCTTAATGAAATGACTTCAAAAGATCTTTTAATGAACCAAACCAAGAAGTAATGAAAAAGGCCCATAAAATAATGAAGCCATTTCAATTAAGCACCAAATAACCAATGAAAAAATGCAGTGTTTAAAATATACATAAATGAACTACAAAAACAAAACAAATGCATAGAATATATAAATACAGTTAGTCATGTAAAATGTTTGAAGGTGGATTTCTCGAAAATGGGGCTGAGTCCAGACTGAGATTTCACCCAAATAATGTTTCTTTTTTTAAATCTTAGTTGATTAACCTCATGATATTTAAATTCAGATGTACTCTGTACTGTTCTTGGAAATATTCTTTGTTGAACTTCACAGGATTTTTTCTGAGCAAAAATGTAGATAACTATAACATGCTTCTTAATTCACTATCTTGCAGAAATTCACTAAATTCACACGTTGCAATGGAATTTGGTTTATTCTACGAGCAAATTGCCAAATGGCAGCCCACAAAGACTGGGCTTAGATAACACTTTGAGCCCAAACACTTTGACCCTGAAGTTAATGGTGATAGCCAGGTTAAACAAGAAAGGAGAAAGAGAGCATGGATCATAAAATCAGTGCAGATACTAACCAAAGAGGTCTTTGCATTAAAAAAATGTGAGAAGCCCTTTCCAATCTGCCAACTGATTTGCAAACTCATTTGCAAATTTGCCAACTGCTCTGGGAACTCATCTGAAAATTACTGCAACTTTCAAGCTAAGACCAGTAGTTACAGGTACTACGTGTGGATTGCCAAAAATACATCCCCCCAGGAAAGGGTTAAAAATTAACTTTTTAAACCAATCAGCTCATTGTAGGTGAGTTGGAAAACTGAATTCCCTTCCCCCAATTCCTCAATAACACCTGGTCCCAAGTCTAAAAGAGGGAAGGAACTCAGTTTTTAAAATCAGTGTGATATTCCTGCACTTCAGTGATGAGGTGGTCAAAGAGTGGCACCCACATCCAAGCCCTTTGCTATGCGCAATCCATTTTTCTATCCCTTTGTAGTCTCTCTAGTTGCTATGTTCCTTCATACTCAGGAGAAGAAGAGCAACTCATCCCAGGAGACCAATTCTGATGGAGAACTTGGGACAACCAGGAAGGTACAGAGCCACAGATAGTAAGAGAAAACATTAAGAATGTCCCCTTGGCCACCTACATCAATCAATCAATCAATCAATCAATCAATCAGAAGCTGGAAGAAGCTGGAAGGAACCTTGGAGGTCTTCTAGTCCAATCTCCTGTTCAAGCAGGATACCCTATACCAGTGATGGCGAACCTATGGCACGCGTGCCACAGGTGGCACGCAGAGCCATTTGTGCGGGCACGCGAGCCG
>JAOYMU010000020.1:30176512-30189028 GCA_025802295.1 Psammodynastes pulverulentus
CTTCCTTCCTTCCTTCCTTCCTTCCTCCCTCTTTCTCAACAGAACTAATAAACAACCACTGAAGCCAGCAACATAAAACTCAGCAAAGAAACAAATTGAACATGCAGATTTAATTAGTTTAATTCAATCAGGTTGAGCAGAGTATTGGAGGTTTTCAAAGCACATTCTGGCTGCCCTATCTGTTTTCATTCATTCTTTCTCTTTTTCCTTTTCTTTTTTTTTCAGAGGAGACACTAATTTTCACCTCCCCACCCCAACCCCTATTGCTTTATGTCATAATAACAATTAAGGACAAAAACTATGGCTTAAAACGCAAGAACAGAATGAGTTCAATGTGCAGTTTTGAAACCCCAGAGAAACTCCGATTTAACTAAGGGTTCTGTGAAAGACCTTGGCTGGGCACAGGTAATCCTCAACTTACGACCATAAGTGAGCTCAAAATTTCTATTGGTCAGTGAGACATTTGTTAAGTGAGTTTTGCCCCATTTTATGACCTTTCTGTTGTTAAGTTAGTAACATAGTTAGAGCTGGCTTCCCATTGACTTTGTTTGTCAGAAGGTCTCAAAAGGGGATCGCATGATCCCGGAACCCTGCAACTATCATAAATACATGCCAGTTGCCAAGCATCTGAATTTTGATCACATGACCATGGGGATCCTACAATGGTCCTAAGTGTGAAAATGATCTTGAATCACTTTTCAGCGCCATTGTAACTGCAAACAGTCACTAAGTGAACTGTTGAGGATTACCTGTAGTAAAGATGTTACAGGAATGATAACCAGGTGAGTTACCCCAAGCAGTGAATGTATGATCACAGTGGGGATGTGGGGATGGTGGGAAGAGCCTCACAGGTTCAGGATGGCTGTACATGAATGGGTGGGAGGGAAAGAGGTCACCATAGGTCCCACCAAAAAAACTGCTCCCAGATGGACCATATTTATTGTGTTGCTACAGCTGTTGGGAAGATCTTGTTTGTATCGGCCATCTCTCCCTGCATTTGTGGCTTGTTAACCACTGATGTCCCAGAAAAGGGGCCTGAAGGAACTTCCGCTCCCCCACCTGCCTGGCATATTCCCATTTTGTCCTCCCTGGCCCTCACCCCATCTTGATGTAGATGTTTAGCTTTTCCCACGGAAGGAGGTTGAGAAGTTTGGAGATGCATCAGTCATAGTTTTTCAGCTGAAAATACAAGGCTGGCCGAATGGAAACATTTCAGGGAGCGATAGCATATGGACTGGCTTCTATCAGCTCATGTGTGTATGATTCAAAAGCAAACCAAACAAAACTGCAGGCTGTTTGAAAAGAAGGATTTGGCGTGGACTCAAGAGGCCCCTTTAATGTTCCTAATATACAAATCTGTGCCTTCCGATTCAGCTGATTTCTCTCTTCCTTAAGTACTGTGTCTATCCTGTTTGGATTTACTTAGAAATAAGTTTCCTTCACTGGGAAAGACTTTACATTTAGTTCAGCATATGTAGGATTTTGATCTCATACTTTTCAAATTAGATTATGACTGGTCTATCATCTTAAAGCTCGGAGTCTCCAAAGGTTCTCAAGAGACTTGGTTTGGCCAAGAAATTCCTTCCAGAAATTACCAACCCTTTGTAGGGCAAGAGGCAATGCATGGAAATGACTCAAAGAGAGATGCAACCTAGAAATAAGGAGAAATTTCCTGATACTGAGAACAATTAATCAGTGGAACAGCTTGCCTTCAGAAGTTGTGGATGCTCCATCACTGGAGGTTTTCAAGAAAAGATTGGACAACCATTTGTCTGAAATGGTATAGAGTCTTCTGCTTGTGCAGGGGTTGGACTAGAAGACCTCCAAAGTCCCTTCCAACTCTGTAGTTCTGTATGTGACAAAAATGAAAAGTTATTGAAGATATGGGGATTCATTTCAACAGCTGATGATGATGTTATCCATTCAGTCATGTTCGACTTTTGATGATTCTATGGGGCAACTCTCTCCCCCCATCTTCTAATCTTGCATTGCTTCTTTGAGTTGCTCTATGCACTAGCTGGTGTCAGCCTTAATGGTACATTTTAACAACTGTGTTTTGTTCATTTCAAACAACCACCACCAAGTCTCCCTTTACTCATTCTTGATTCCTGGTGAAGTCATGAACATTTCAGTTTGAACTTGTTTAGTTGCAATGTGGAAGAGGTAGACAGTAAGAGCTGGAGATGGTCTCTCATTGCCATTCTAGCTTGCAGCCCTGGGGTTTCTTGGGCCACCTCCATCTAAGTCCTCACCCCCTAATATTATGTTAACCAAATGTAAATTAAATTTAGTTCTGGCCCCACATCTTCTTGGAGAGTATTCAACACACCACTCAAAGGCCAAATCAAGTCTTTGCCTGAAAAAAAAGTGATCTGTCATAAAGGATTAAAATACTTTGCTTAACAGAAGACATTAAAACCCTGGGTGGCTTACAGTTTTTTTTTGGGGGGGGGGAAATCACACCAAGAAGTCACATAAGGGAAATGTATAAACTGGTGATAATTTTAGAAATAAAATACTATATTTTTACTTCTACTACCATTGTGCTAGAACTTTAGATACTTGGCTACAATTCTTATTACCGTTTGTCATTATTGGTAATAGTCTAGTGGGCATTGAATTGCCAAACTATTGTAATTGCCAAAATTGGTAAGGTAGTCTAGGCCATTAGACTTCTTTTTTGGAATTTTAATTCTATTATTATTATTATTAATATCAACTGAATGAATCTTGAATTTGAAGAGGATCTTGATTTTATTTGACAACATGGAGCCTGAAAGAAAGCACTTCTCTTTTTAGATGTGATATTAGGTTATCTCAATGCTCTCTTCCTTGCAGCATGCTATGGATCACTTCATTTCAAACATTCAGTATGTGTAAAAAAAACATTCCCATTAGAAAACTAGGAATATATTCTGGACACAAAGCAGTTCTTGCAGATCAGATATTCTTAAGGTCATTTCCACATCAATTGAGGAATGACTGGAGAAGTTGGGCAGATGTCCTCCATTGGCATCTCATAGGAACTGGGAGGTCTTACTCTCCGTGAAGAAAACCTAGGCTGTTTTGCATCCTTTGTAAGTGGTGATGAGCTAACATTTGTAGCAAATGTTATTTAGCAAATATATATGGCTGCCTAACTTATACATAGGTGATTCTAGGCAATTTACAATATTAAAAAAAACTTGGATGAAAAGTGTAATGCCTTCAAGGTAAAAAGTTCAACATTCAAAGCCTTTATTGTCACTGTACATCATGTAAACAACGAAATTGGTTTAACCTCTACTGGTGCAGTCCATACAAGAATACAAGAAAACATGAATAATATAAGGAATAAACCTTATACAGTACAAGTAGTTAGGAGGGAAAAAAAACTTAGTCATATGTTTCCATATGTACCATATAGACTTAAAACCCAAGTCCAGTTGCCTTTGAAAAAGCACCTTAGGGACAACCATGTCCTGGATGACTGAGAATCTCCATAGACAATGAAGAGAGATGTACCATCAACTAGCACTGATCTTATACCCTGAAACTCTGAGCACCAAACTTGAGTATAAGAAAGTGGCTCCTGGGATATGAACGGAGAAGATAATTTCATCCATAAATCCTCTGTAGCCTTATCTGATTATCTACTTAGGTTTGGGTCTGGTGGATTCCCTTTACAAACTTATTTCTACCAGATTAGCTCGTCCCCAAGAGATAGCTGCAGCCTTCTGGCTATAAAACTAAATACACAAATCAATGTATATGTTAGCTATGAGTTGCCGTGTGTCAGTGCTTATGTTTTATTACAAGATGCTTTGTTGACATAAAATACTACCAAGCCCCAAACAAGGAATTAATACAGAGATTTACAATATATTTACATTTTTTCCTTTATAGGATTAACTCTTCAGGCGGGGTGCAGGAAGTCTATTCAGTTCAAGGGACAGACTAACTTGTGGTTGCACGGCAAGCATCGCATTCTACAAATGGGGAACAACAGCTGATTTTCCATCTGATAAAAGTTTAAAGACATTAATGAGGGATTCTTGGTGTTCTCTGAGCTTGCTCTCTCCCCCTCCCCCTTACCAAACTCAGAAAGCACCAAGAATCCCTCATTTCAACCTTGAGCTACAAATATTTTCCTTTATTGATACATTAATGAGTGTTTTGTTGCTGCAAGACTTCTGTCTTTCCCTCCCTCCTCCCTCCCTCCTATCTTCCTTCCGTCCCTCTCTCCTGTCTTCTTTCTTTTTCCTTCCTTCCTTCCTTCCTTCCTTTCTTCCTTCCTTCTTTCCTTCCTTCTCCTCCATCATCATCATCATCACCTCTTTTTTTGACAGTGATCTTTGAATTGTTGCGCATTAATTGTCTAGTCAAAGGAATTCCTTTCAGGCTTGTTTTTAAAAGTGATACAACCATATTTTAAAGTGGTGGGCATATTTGGAAATACTTAATTCATGCCAGGAGCTATTTTCCATAGTGAGTGTGACTTACACTTGGTAGCTGAGCAGCTTCCATTTTATTATTTTATACTCTTTATTTTTAATCAGAAAAATCTTTTTAAAAATCAAGTTTGTTAGTCCATGATCATCACTTAAAATAATTTCAGTTCTGGATTTGGCATTAGGCCTTTGAAATTAAATACATAATTTGTGCTGATGACATCCATCCTCTAGATTTTCAAACTAAGATTCTTACCTAAACAGATATATCCACCATTTAAGCTTCTTACGTGAAAAAGTTGTATGGGTAAAATGTTCTTCACTTGTTTTATGATGATGATGACATTTCAAAGGATAAAGAACAGTTAGAGTGCCCTAAATATTTGGATAAGCTTGTTGGCATTTAATGGAGAAAGAATATACTTGGAGTTACTGCAAACTTGGCGGTTGACTGGCCTCATAGATCAACCTTACAGTACTTAGAAACAGAATAAATCTTTTCAATTTCTGTAATGGACCAAATGTATAAGTTGTGCAAGGTGAGAATTCTTGGATAGTTGTCCCAAAGGTGCTTTTTCAAAAGGCAACTGGATTTCCTTGGTTTTTTTCCTTGAAAACCTTTTGCTTGTCATCCAAGAAGCTTCTTCAGTTCCATTCTTCTTGGATGAAAAGCAAAATGCTGAATCTCAATTATCCTGTCCTGAAGGCAGGACAAGAAGCAATGGATGGAAACTATTTAAGGAGAGAAGCAACCTAGAACTAAGGAGAAATTTCCTGACAGAACAATTAATCAGTGGAACAACTTGCCTTCAGAAGTTGTGGGTGCTCCAACACTGGAGGTTTTTAAGAAGAGATTGGACAACCATGCTACAGGGTTTCCTGCCTTAGCAGAGGGTTGGACTAGAAAACCTCCAAGTTCCTTTCCAACCCTGTAATTCTGTTATTTGGATGCACTAAAGAGGATTTAAAGTTGCCCACAGAGCTCTGTGTTTTTGCATGATGGCAAAAGACTAATTTGCCTCTTGGAAAAATGCTATCAAAATCTCCGATCCCTGCAGATGTAGCTTAAACACACACCCTTCCTTCCTCATTTTGTTTTATAGTCAGAATTCAAAGCCACAAGGCAAGCTTGCTTGTAGAGCTATTTCTGCTGCCATCTGCTGTTTTGGTTTCAGAGCGTGGAGAAAACTGCACAGAGATGAAAGCACAGCCAGTTCATGTACAGATGTGCAACCCTTTGTAAGAATGTGATTTTGTTAATTTTTCAGTGGGATTGCACCCACTGAATCAGAGCCTCAGAACTGATTAATTGTCTCAATAATCCAACATGTAGGGTTATCGGGTTGAGGCATGCAAGTATAAACAAATGTACTTTGTGGTAACTATTTACATGACTTTGCATTCTTTATAAAATGAGGAACTGATTGAAAATTATTTTAGCTTCCCCCCCGCCGCCGCCATGAAGGTGATAACATTTGGAAGGATAAATAACAGTCAGAGTGCCCTAAATATTGGGATAAGGTTGTTGGCATTTAATGAAGAGAAAAATACCTCTGGGGCTGTTGCAAACTTGGGAGTTGACTGGGCTCATAAATAAGTACAATAAACACAGATCTTTGCAGTTTCTACAACTGAGCAAATGTATAAAGCATTCAAAGCATGGGTATGCAATAAATATGTAAAAAATACACATTTGGTGTTATCAGGTTCAGGTATGCAAATATAAATGAATGTCCTCCTAGGCAAGGCCAGTTCCCTTCCCATGCATTCTTTAAAAATTAAGAAGTGATTAAGAAATATTAATTTTTGCTTCTTTTTTTCCTTGAACAGGGGCACCCTGGTCAGCCAGGATCCAGAGGTCTTCCTGGTTTAGATGGCTGTAATGGTACCATTGGAAGTCCTGGTACTTCTGGATCAGATGGATTCCCTGGTCCCCAAGGACCGCCGGTATTTCTTGATGTCGTTTTTGTCATAGGTTGAGATAGGTGGTTAGGAAACCTAAACCTATGTTAAGCTTATGTTTCTCAACCTTGGCAGGTTTAAGATATCTGGACTTCCCAGAATTCTGGGAGTTGAAGTTCAGATGTCTTAAAGTTGCAGTTGAGAAACACTGTCTTAAACAGTTATTACTATGAATGGTTCTAAGGCTGCTTTCTTTATAACTGTTCCTAGAATAAAGTGGTAAAAAGATTTGGGAGAGTCTAATTCTTTCCCTTTTTTTAGCAGCCAAGCAGAGTCACAGATCTCTATCGCATTACATCATGTCAACTCTTTCCTATCTTGAGAGGCAGATGATTATCTAGAGATACTTCATAGATACCATCCTCTTTGGGGAAGTCCTACTACACTAGAGGGTAGAATACATTACAGCAAGCCATAGTTCCAACTATAAATAACCAGCAGTATTCTAAACCATGATGTGTAGTTGATAGTCCACAATAGCTAGATTTACACAACAATAGCTGGATTTTTTAAAAAATGGGATTTTAATTTAAAAAAAAAAACCAAGATTTTAAAATTATAGAAATTAATTATAGGCTGTTTTAAATTGTTGATGTTTGTTGTGAACCACCCCGAGTCTTCGGAGATGGGGCAGTATAGAAATTTTAATAATAATAATAATAATAATAATAATAATAATAATAATAATAATAATAATAATAATGGTAATATAATTCTGCAGATTTTTAGATTTGAAGGCTAATTTTATTTATATACAAATAAAAGTTAGGTTTAATTTGTGCTCTTGGTTACTAAGCCTTTTTATCTAATTCTTCTTTTCTCAAACCATATTTCTCAAGTGATTAGTCCCAACTAATTCATTTCTATTGTTTTTCCCATCTTGATGATTGACATACAATTCCAGAGATATGCATGAAAGCAGAAAATGATCAGACCATCCAAAATAAACTTTGCAATGATTCAATCTTCAAATAATCCTCCACAAAAGCTAAAAGTGGATTTTGAATGGTATAGTGAGAGTAAGGCAAGTGTAAATTAAAAAAAATTCATTAAATTATACTTCAGGAATATAATCCTCAGTGGTATTGAAAATATTTAACCTACCCCTAGATTTCACTCATTTGAAGTGGATTCAAATGGAAAATATCTTTGATATGTTTGAGGGAAAAATAAAATTAGAATGATGATATTAGTAAAATGATATAGAGACTTTTTTACAGCTCCAGTTCAGATACCATTGACCTTATTCCTTATAATTGTGAATATTTTCTTTTTACTCTTTCTGAGCTATCATCTCTCTCTCTCCCTCTCCCTCTCCCTCTCCATCTATCTAGTATCTCTATTCGTTTCTATATCACAGATCTGAGTAACTTGTTGAATATGCATAGACTTCAGATATGAGGATAGAATCTCATTATTTTATCCAAAGACTTCTAATAGAAATTGCCTTGGAATCATTGTTAGAAAGCATTCAGCATGTTTTTTCTTGGCCAGAAGAAAACACATTGTCATACCAATGAAAACTGTACCGGAGAGAGGCATGTTGCCATAAATATAATTTATCACAAACAAAACAAACAAGATGTGAGATTGAAGATCAAATATTGGCAGCAAAGTGCTAAATTTTCTGAAGACGAGCAAGTTTCCCAGTATTTCTCAAATCATCTGCATGCCAAAACAAACAGCAAGATAACTGCATGAAACATAACAGGCCAGGAGATGGGATTTGTTTATGCTGAAATTCTAAAAAAAATAAAATAAAGATAATCAAGGAGACAGTACACTAATTCATAATAATACATTTTCTAATTTGGGAGAAATTCCCATTAAAATCAATGGAGTTTAATTCTGTGTTGATACGGGTACAATTGCAGTGTACATTTAGTTTTCAGAGGAATTGATATATTAGACCTATACAGCATAGCTAGCAATACAGCATCTTATCTCCGAACCTAGGTATAATTTACAAAGGAACAATCTAGGCTACTTAGAGCAGGAATCCAGATAAAACATTTATAACTATTGCTAGCCAACCACTGCTTCAATGCATTCTCTAATAGGAAGCCATCACATCTTTCAATAATTGTCAATTGTCAAATAACCCTTAGTGTTAGGGTTTGCCTTTTTTTAATGTAATTATTCTTTGTGCTTCCCTCAGCAAAAATAAAAAAATAGTTCTTTTTTGTATGACCACACATCTTAACCTCTTTCAGTCTTCCCTTCTCAATACTATATGATCTCAGTTTTTTCACTTTCTCATCTTGGACTTAGTCTCTAGTCCTAATTTCATCTTTCAAATGTCTTTTCCAAGTGTAGAGTTTATTTTCAGCTCTTCTTATCAAGATTGCTTTTTTAATTTCTGTTTGCTAGGGATATTAGTTATCCTTAGTAGGATACTGGTTATCCCACCCAATTTTGTGACAACTACATATCTAATAAGCTTTCCCCTACCACCTATTTATTCAAATAATTAATAAAAATGTTGAAAATAAAAAGATCGAGGTTACTATTCCTCGCAGCTCTCTAAGCCATATGCCACACCTGTTTGATGTAGAATCAGTGACGAGCACTCTTTGCATACAATTCTTGAGCTATGGATCTTATAAATGATATGGGAGCTTATGCCATTATATATTCATGTTTAGCATGTAATAGGACTCTTGGGAGTTTTTTTGTAGTATAATGATACTTGTGAAGATATTGACAAATTGGTCTAAAATTGGAACAAATCATGAATATATTGCACATGTCTTTCATGTTAACAAATTGAAAAAAAAATTCTTAAACTACAAAATCTGTTTCAAAGGAGTTATAGTTGTTTTCTGCAAAGAAGTTTCCATTGCATGTGCAAAAGTCTTACCTTTCTCTTCACTTGAAGGCAGTAAATATTTTGTTTATGTAACCTTACAATAAAGTTAGAAATGCTGAACTGTTTTGCAGGTTTCTTATGGAACTGTCTTGCAGAGCCGGCATCAAGCTTGCAAGGAGAGAAAGTAAATATCTCATTTTCATTTTTACAGTTCAAAAACCTGATCCCTTCTGAGATGTTTTCCATGCTCCCCCATTCCTTCTACAGACTCAGCTGCCACTTGTCTGGCTTCTGTCTAGTCTGTGTCTCCTTTCCCATCTCTGAAGTTAATTCCCACATATTATTACAGCAAGCATGTCTACTTCTTCTGATATTGGGCTGCTGAAATCACAGTATTCCCTCCAACTAATCCATAAGAAGTTGCAAAAATCATAGTTCAATTAATGGTGCACCCTTTAACTAGCACAAATCCTGGAATTTGCAAAAATTGCCTCTTCCCTATATTATGTCAGTCTGTAAAAATGGTAAAACTATTCTCATTCCAGTTGGTGTGATGGAAATTTCACGCCAGATGGCGTTTTGCAGTAGAAAAAATATCTAAGGCACTTTGACATCTTGTTACCATTGTGTTTGATATTTAAAAGCTATGGAATTAAAAAAATATTACATAACTACAGTAATTTTATAGTCAGGTCAGTGGTGTGTTTGTTGGAGAGAGGTGGAATCAAAAGGCATAATTTAGCTTCAAGAGCTGGTATGGGAAGAAAAGGAAGGAATTAAAGCTCAGTCAAGGCCAAAATGCAGAGCAGGACAGGGGTTTCTGTCAATGAAAACACAAGGTACCTGATAGTGGTGGGGTGGGAGGGAGGGACAGTACTTGAGAGTCATAAAAATAAAAAATATTGATCCAACTTCCAAATGAATAGACATCATGCAATTTGATTTGCCTTCCAAATGTCTCATTATTATTGTGTTATGCCTGAATTGTGAACAGAAAAAAATAATTTCACCTAGAATAATGTGAATTTTATCCACTACCTAGAACAGTTATGAAGAATTGCTACCACAGTTAGCATAAATGTCTAAAGTACAAACACAAACCATTAAGTGAACATCAAACATGCCTTCCCTACATTTTATTTATTCTAGTGTCACTTTATACCTTTTTAGTTCTTAATTGGTTCTGTCATTTATTCCATTCTAAACTAATAATAAACTTTAAATAATGTATGTATATAATATTCATATGAAATTACAGTATAACAAGAAAATCATAGGAGCTAAGAAATAGCTTATGGTAATAAATCTATTTCAATTTTGTTTTGAATGCTTAAGAGTATAAATGTGTCTTTGTTGAGATATGTAAGCAACTGGAAGATGTTTATTTATTATTAATTTTGATAGGATTTTTCATATGCAAATCTTGTGTAAATGCTGAGCTTCTTTCAAAATATCAACTAGCTGGAAAATAATTCATATATGTTTTGTGATCTAATAAATAGAAAACCAAACAAATCAATTCATTTTATGCCTCCTTCAAAGCTTCTTCTAATTCAATAACTAAAGCAACATTATAGTAATATTTATTAAATGCTTACAGCTTATTGACCTCCTTGGAACAGAACTGAGGCAGATAGCTTGAAAGGACAAATATATCTTAATTTTTTGTCATGGTTGGATTAATGACTCGCCTTTATATGATAACATTTTTTTATTCAACTGTACAAGGGATGTGCATAAGAAAAGGATTTTAAAATAAAGAAATAACAAGACAAGCTAGACATACCATCTATTCTGCTTTATTCCATTATAATCTATAAAGCTTTCTTTTCAATATATTTCTTCAGCTCTGCTTAAGAATCCAAATAATGTGTATTTTGAGAATGTTGTGTGTCCCAGACATTTTTCATTCCCTTCTCTAAAGTATAATAGATAACATTTAAAATAAGCTAACTTTGAAAGACAAACTGGATGATGCAACCCATGAGTTAGTATTTATGGATTTACCAAAGCCAAAATAAATTTCCTCCCCCCCCCCCCCCCATGAATATTTCTTGATACTTGTTTGTTTATTATTCTGGGATTTATATTCCATCTTTTCACCAACAGATGGAGCTCAAGGCAGTAATCCTGAGAAATGTTTCCCTTATAGTTGTTGATGAATATTGTTAATATTCACTTTGTGTTTGGTTTTACTTGATCTCAATGACATCATCACAAAGTTAATACTGATTGATCAAAAATATTATCTTTCCAATTTATTAATGTTGGCTTATGATTTTCTATATGATTAATTCAGAAACAAGAAAAAAAGGCAGGTGGCATTAAAGTTTCTACCCCTTGATGAAACATGATAACAAGCAGGAAGTGAATAGTTTAAAAAAAACCCAAGGTTTATATTTACTATAGAAACTGAAAACTAAAGAGCACTTTACATGGCTTTTAAATTGGATTTCAGTTAAATCATGAGGATAAGAATATAGGTTGCATGTAGGTTCAGATCTCATTGGACTGTGAGATATGTTGTATGATACTGAATTAAAGAATTTGGTCCAACTTAATCACTCTCCGCCTATTTTTTTTAAAACACTAAGTACAAAATAAGTGTCAACTCTTTAAGGAAGCAGACACCATGCCATCTACTAGAACTCCCCTTTATTGTTGGAGGATATAATAATACAATTTCGAAAGACTAACAAACCTTCTTCTTCTTTCTTCTTTCTTCTAACAAAGAAACTCAAGGACAATCTTGAGTTTCTTTCTCAGTCTACCCGCTTTTGCTGTCCAACGTAATGTTTCCATAAAAGCTGTTGCATACCTTTTTCAAGGATATGTGCATAGTCCTCTACCATAGTTGTACACTCACAATTAAATCAAGACTATAATTAAGGGAAATATTTTTAAGAAGCAGAATACATTTAGTGTGAAGCATACAAATGAATTACAAAAAAATTAATGTGCAAGAAAAGAATGGTTCTGGAAGGTGAACTGACTACTACTTATTCAGAAACAGAACTTCTGAAATAAAAATTAACAGTTATCCAGTCTAACTCAAAGGCTTACAGTATATAGAAATATAAGTTTAATGCTTTTATAAGAAATATAACTTAATTTGTATATGCTGATTTGTAAAACTATATAAAAGAACTTAATAGATAAAAATGCCAAATTCAAATATCTGTCTATGTGATTAACCATAAAAATAAGATACAGATGTTCTTTAAAAACACTTTTGAATTTCTTTTGAAAAGTGTTTTTTTTTAAAAAAACAGCTGATTTTCTTTAAAATATATGTTTTGAAATATGAATCTGTAA
>JAOYMU010000020.1:30463434-30478682 GCA_025802295.1 Psammodynastes pulverulentus
TATCTATCTATCTATCTATCTATCTATCTATCTATCTATCTATCTATCTATCTATCTATCTATCTATCGTCTCTCTCCTACCTTCCCTCTCTATCTTAGTCTAAAATCAAGGGTAAAGGTTTCTCCTGTCCACTTGTGTCTGAGTCTAGGGGACAGTGTTCATCTCTGTTTCTTAGCTGAAGGGAGCCAACATTGTCCCAGGACATTTCCATGCTGAGGTGCATAAAATGCTGTTACCTTCCTATCAAAGTGGTACTATTTATCTACTTGCATGCTTTCAAACTTCTAGGTGGGCAGGAGCTGGGGCAAGTAATGGGAGCTCACCCTGTTGCATGATGCTTGAGTATCGAACCTGGGCTATCAGCTTTCAGCTGAGAAAATGGCTCAGCATCTTTAACAACTGAGCCATCACGCTCCCATCTCTCTCTCTCTCTCTCTCTCTCTCTCTCTATCTTTGTTCCCTATGCCATTCATCTGATAAACTCACAAATTCACTTTTCTCACCATGTACATGTATATATTCAAACTAGACTGTATTGTTTCTCTGTGTTATATAATGTGTGTGGGTATATGCATAATTTTGTATTTATTTATTTTGTCACATTTATGTAGTATATATTGGAGATGGTGGTCCTTTGAGAGCTGTATGCAATGAATTTTCATTTTAATATGTGCTGTTTATGTACATTTAATGTAATGAAAAATTCTATTCTATTCTATTCTATTCTATTCTAATCTAATTAGAACCCACCCATCTTGCTCACATAAAATCTGCACATAAGAGGCAAGGGCAATTAAAAATTCATCCTTAAAGGTTAATTAAAAGGCTGGGAGCTGCCTTCAGGATGCTAACCAACCCCACAGGGTGGTTCTTCTGAGCTCCCCAAGAAGCCACAGAGCCACATTTTAACTCTTTTGTGGAAGGCTAGGCGACTGACTGCCAGATTGGATCAGCCAGGCAGATCCTTATGGGAGACGGTCAGCATTATTAATGCCACTAATGATCGTTAATCCTTTTTTCCAGCAGCTACAAGGTGAAATACATTTCACCTTTATTAGCATACCTAAGTAGTGCATTCACACATCACAGACCCTGCTTGAATGCACAGGCGCTATTTTAGCAGGGCAGCTTTGGTAACCCGAAGGAGCGCGAAGCTGGAACCCAGGCCGTCTTAAGGACCCTTCTCTCTGCTGGGCGAAAGACTTCCCCCGATTGCATTCGAGAAGGGCATCTTTTCCCTTCCCTCGGCGCTGCTGCTGCTGCTGCGGTCTTTCCATTTTGCTAGGTGAAAGCGAGCTCTTCTGAATCCAGGCACACAAAAACAGATCCACCAACAAAGGACGTCTGCTTTCATCTCCTCCAATCGGGGGTGCAAATGCAGCCGCCCAGAAGAACCAGCCCATCCCCGCCAGAAAACCACCTACCAACCCACCCACCCATTCCTTTCCCGTGGCAGGGGCGAAGCCAGACCGGCGCCCACCGAGCACCCCCGGGCTGGCTGCCCAGATCCAAGAGCCGGAGACTCGCCCGGCTCGGGAGTTTTGCAGCAGCCCAGCCCAGCCCTGCTCTGCGCCGTTCCGCCTCCTCCGTAGCTGCGGGAGACCTCAAAAGCCCGTCTCGGCGCGGCTGCCAACACCCCCCCCCTCGCCGCCATCGAGCCTCGCAGGCTGCAACCAGCGCCTGGCCCCGTCCCCTGGGGCGCGCGCGGGGCGCGGCCGGCCAGGCGAATACGGAGGGGGGCGTGGCCAGTGGCCTGAGGCGTCGCGGCCCGCCGGTCACATGACGCGCCGCCATTTTGTCTGGCGCGGGCGCGGGCCTTTGAGGTGAGGAGGGAGCGGTGGCGGCGACAGGCCGGACGGGGCGGAGGTCTGGCCGGCCGGGAGTTGCGTCGCCGTCGCCCACGAGAGAGAGAGAGAAGGAGAGAGGCCAGGAGGGAAGTGGACAGGGCTGTCCCTCGGCTCAGCCTGGGCTCCACGGCGGCTGGGCCGGGCTTGGCGGCGCTCCGCCCCGCGGCCTGCCTGCCGCCGCCCCTCCTTCTCCTCCTCCTCCTCCTCCTGCCCTGCGCTGCTGCTGAGGGGCATCGGGGAAGTCCTCCGCTGCTGAGGGGCCGCCGGAGCCGAGCTGGGCAGGGAGCGCTGCCGCCGTCGTCATGTCGGGCCAGTCGATTACCGACCGGATCACGGCGGCGCAACACAGCGTCACCGGCTCGGCCATCGCCAAGGCCGTCTGCAAGGCCACCACCCACGAAGTCATGGGCCCCAAGAAGAAGCACCTGGACTGTGAGTGCGGGGGTGGGGGGTGGGTGGAGGATAGTGGCTGCCGAACACGCGTGTGCATTCCCACGTTCCTCCCGCGCTTTGGACCCCGTATCGGGATCGGACTAACCAGGGGCTTAAGTCAGGCCCAGCGGCCGGGTTTCTGCTGCGTTTGGGCCCCTGTCCAGAACAATGGGGGCTTGGGCGGTGGGTGGAGGGGTGTTTCTGGAAAAGCTGTGCTTGGGCAGGGCCCCCACCCCCTCCGATGGGCCAAGTGGGTAAAGTGGGATAATGGCTGGGCTGCATGGACTGACAGAATGGCTTGGAAGGAGCGTCAAACCCAAGTCTCTAATTTTGCAGGAAGGATTCAGATTGAGCGTGACTGGCAGAGAGAGGATTTTATTTTCCTCTTTTTACTCACCCTTGGAAGAATAAATCCCTTCTCCTTTTGTCGGATGGTGAGGGTTCCCCTCTCTGCCCTGGCTTGTTGCCATCCCTGCATTGTCAATTGAGAGATAGGATCTCTATTGTAGCAGTTGTCAGAAAAGTATCTGGGTATGGAGCTATGCACACTAGGCCATCTTTTCAGATCCCAATCACAACGTGTCACATTTAACTTCTTTTACCTCTACTTACCTACCTTGAGAAGTACTGTAATTGTTAGCTAACCAAAAGGGTGGAAGGAAGGAAGGAAGCATCAGGTGATAAAGACACTGCCTGGAGTCCTGAAGAGCTGATACCAGTTATTGAGGATCAGATAGTGCTCTGGGTTAAATGGAAAAATCAATAGCTTTGGGTTAATCAGATGGCTTCCAGTCCTTATCTTTCTTGGATGAGCAGGTGCAAAGGTGACCAACAAGGCTGCTTCACAGTTGGGGACAACAAAAGAGGTGCAGTTTGCTAGGCAAGGTTGGTTAGATTTGCTGAAGCCACTTGTGGTATAAAACTCTGAGAAAGCAGGATTAAACAAATGAGTTGAGTTGTTATCACTTTGATGAGTCCTGACCAGTTGTTAGAGAAGGTTAAAGAGAAGATATGAATCAAGTTAAATGTTTCTGTCTTATGGGATCAGTAATATTCGGCAGCCCTTTAGAAGAACAACTACCTGTGTTAGATTAATGGGGGAGAGGAATTGCTGTTTTAGCTTTTGTTTAAAAAAAGCCGACACCAAAATATATAAAACAAAGCAACAGTTCATTTCCTGAGTTTCTTTGTTTCCTCACATCACTTTGTGGTACAAATAAGCATGCCTCTTCCAAGTAACTCAGATTTAAAATAGGTCTTCTTTAAATTGAGTTACTTGGAAGAGGCATGTTTATTTGTACCACAAAGGTACAAATGAACATGCCTCTTCCAAGTAGGTCAAATTTAAAATATATTTTCTGTAAGAGATCAAGTAAGCACACAAGTAACTCATATTAAGTAACTGCTTCCAAATAAAGGACATTCTTGACCTAATGATCTGAGGTCTAAAGCCTTCTATTAACATGTCAACCAGATAAGATAAGGTAGTGTGGTTCTTTGCTTTCAGAGCTCATCAGTATAAATTTAGTCATTCAGCCTTGCTTTTTATATAGTGGTTAAAATGGCCTTCTTGGAAGAAGAGTTTTTATTTTATGCTAGAAAATTGCAGGAGAAAGTAAAGTTTTTGGGAATCAATATGAAACCGCTAAAAGGCATTATTATAGCAATAGCAATTGGACTTATATACCACTTTACAGTGCCTTACAGCCCTGTCCAAGTGGTTTACAGAGTGAGCAGATTGCCCCCAACAATCTGGGTCCTCATTTTACTCATTTTATCCACCTTCAAATAGATGCACAGTCAATCAGACATTTTGTGTTTTTCCCCAGGGTTCCAGTGTGATAGACATACATTGTTAAAATATAAAAGCTTAGATCACAGGATTTAGACTGTTCCAAATAAATCTGCCATTGGCGATTCCGATTGTGATTTGGTGAATGCTGATGGTCTTCAAGTGATATTCCAGATGTTTTGCACCTAAGTCACCTATTGGTACTGTCTTTGCTTTGCTATAAACTTTTACTTCGATCTGCCAATTTTGTTTTTTTTTATTTTGGGATTTTTCTCTAGTTTTTTTCTTCTGCTGTTTCCAGGTACTGCCAGGTCCACTATCCAGACTATTTTTTTGTCTTTCTTAGCAATTGTTA
Organism: Psammodynastes pulverulentus; assembly: GCA_025802295.1. Lineage (NCBI taxonomy): Eukaryota > Metazoa > Chordata > Lepidosauria > Squamata > Psammodynastidae > Psammodynastes > Psammodynastes pulverulentus. The sequence goes on from JAOYMU010000020.1 coordinate 30,467,862, forward strand.
AGTCTGTTGTATGGTATATGCTTATCTGTCCTGGAGCTCTTTGGCTTTTTCATTTCTATTACTACTTCTACTTCATGTTCTCACCAGTTCTTCCAGGCAAGTCGTATTTCTGGCAGATATTCCAATGCACCGTTGTGGCTACCTTTCTTATTCCGTTCTTTGTAACAAATCTGAGCGATGATCTTGTGTTATTTTATTCTGGTTGGTTCAGTCAGCCACATATTTATACTGGATTTGGCATTTTTATCCATATGTCACTATGTTTTTTTAATTTCATTCTGGCTGCTTTCATGCAGTTATTTTGATGGCATTAAGAAAGTGGCTTAATCTTGGTTTAATCCAGAATGTTTTTTGTTTATTTCCAAATGTAGCCAACTGCCTGGGATTCCCTGGTTGGTCCCATTCAAATGCTAACTGGGGCCAACCCTGCTTAGCTTCTAGGATTAAGCAAGGACAACCCAATAATGTTACTTTGCAATTTAGTAAGCAACACAGTTAATAAATTATTGACTAATCAGGAATCTTCTAGTTGCTCTTTGGAATTACGCTGATATTAAATGCAGTCCCAGGGCATGTACTTTTATTGAAACTTTCACTGTTCCTTTCTGTATTTTCCTGTTATAATGGAGCAAAAATAATAGTGCAGCATTAAGTTTGCATCAGTTCAATTTTCTAAAGAAGCGTTCATTTCACAGATGTCATTTTCATGTTTTATTCTGCAGAAAGACACATTGGTAAGAAACATCTATTTCTACTCTTTGATGTTGCACGTAGAAATATGTACTTTTTTATTTGTATTTATTTTAAGTTTACATTTCTTTTGAGACAATACTACCTGTTCTATACTCTCCTAGCAACAAGTTTACCTTGTCATTAAAGCATGCATGCATCATCTGCAGTTGGAATTAGCAGTGCTAATATGAGATTGTCATTTCCTAATCTTTCAGCTTGCCTGACTGTTGCTGACTATAGAATTGTAGTTGTTGTAATAGAAGATGCTAGTCTGGAAAAAACTACTTGATATATAGGTACATTATTTACTCTGGAGAACTATATCTATTTAAGCCGCACATGCTAATGTTTATTTACTTTCAGAAAGGTAACAGAGATCAATGTCGTTTAGTTCTAGAAGGATAATTGCTGTAGGAACAGCAAAATCTTGCGGCATCTAAAAATTGATCGCTTTTTCAAATTCTTAAACTTGTGTGGACATTTCATTGCTACTAACTACAGTCCCAAGATATTTTTCATTTATAGTCTGCAGAGATTTTGTATGGTTTTTACTTCCTGTTCAGATGTCTGCTTAAAATCAGTAAACTCAATTGTACAAGGAAGTTAGGAAGTGAACAACAGGATAAGGTTGCTCAATAACATTGAAAATAATGATATTTTAAAAAAGAAAATAGATTTAATCTATTGCAGCACACACAGTTGTTCAAATGAATTCCACTACATTCATTTAAGCATTATGTCTATGCCATAGTACAAAGAAAGAATTAAATTCAAGAAGGCATGTGAAAGCTTATTTGATTTTTGTCCGGCATGGTAGGAAAAATCTATAGAATGTTGCTAAATTCACCATTTCTTTTGTTTGGAAAATGTCCTATTTAATGGTGAGAATGCTCCCATTCAATTCTCTTCAGGTCATAGACTTTCAGATCATATACTAGCTTTCATGCACATTAAGTATTGCTTCTGCATATTACATGTGCATTGATTTAAAGCTAGGAATTTATTATTTATAGCAGGTGCAAAAGTCTGATTAAACTGAGTATAGTGCCCCAATACTGACTGTTGCGTTTCCTAGTCGGTCGTTCACACTAGTTGCTTTAAATTACCATAAATTATAGGTTGTTTCATTCTTGCGTCTTTGTTGCATTATTTACATTTCAAGCTATTAGTTTTCCCTAGGATTAGTATCCTGGCATTAATTATGAAAATATAGAGCCAATAGAGCAAGCATGTATTTGTTAAACAAATTGTGTTATGATTCAGTATGGTCATAAATCACAGTGGCTCCATTCGCATATTGTGAGGCCAAACCAAATTAATTATGTTATGTCTTACATGATATATATATATATAAATCCATCCATTAGGTGGGTTTACATATCATACTAATGCATAATGTGGTTTCTTAGCATTTCAGTTGGGCAAATCCTGACATTGTCATTTGGCACAATATAGGAATTTAATCACTGTGGCTCAGCTGAAGGTGTCCCAAAGAACAAAATAACAATACCATACTGTGCTTTATATCAGGGAGTGTCGGTTTCCTCTCAATTTGAGAGATTGGGAGCTTTTATGTTTATAATATGATAAATATACAAACACACGCTCAAACTAGTGTAGAGTGCTTGCTTTTAGGATCATTGTTCAGGCATGTCAATTTTTCCTTCCTAGCCACTCTTTAGAACTTGAAAAAAATTCAGCTACTCTTACAGCTACTTTTATAACTTCCACTTGTAAAACTTTTATTCCAACATAGAAAACTATTGTAAACCATATCTCCCCAGACACAGCCCCATCCTTTCAGTGGATAACAATGACTGCTCATTTTAAAGGTTAAGAGTGTACATGTGCGTGCCTATCTTTCTAGGTCTGTTAGAAAGTGTGTTATTGTTAGAATAAGAGCATTTTAGTACCCAGTCATAGCTTGGCTGAGCTCCTATATTTCTCCACATTGTCAGCAGTTCTCCATTTAATTCCTGACAAGATCAGAGATGAGTATTTATTATGATCTCTAAAACTTCTCTAGAAATTAAGGTGATCTATTGTGACCTCTTCTTATATATGATGTAAATGTTTCATAAGTCTTGGAATCTCACAGAACTGTTCTTTTTATTTTAATCAGTACATACCTATTTTATGGCTATTTACAGCATGGCAGTTAAAATACTTACTAGCGTCAAATCAGCAAATTCCCTTACTTTGCTGTGGGTGGCAATAATATTTCTACTTGGATATTAAATAGAATTATAAAATTTTGCATCTTTCAAAAAAAATGATGTACCTTGAATCTACTTTGCTCTGTTTCTGATAATACATTAGATGTGTGTGTAAAGAAGATGGACATATAATTATCAAACTTGCCTTTTCTGCAGATGTGCAGAGTGACCTACATAAATATTCTAACTTTTTTCCTTTAACACAACCTTGTGAGATAGATTTGACTAAGAGATAGTGGCTATGTTTGATCTGAGCTACAGTTTACTAATTAATGTTTCTGGATTTTTGTGCACACTGAGCCAGAAATTAAGTAACAGTTTGGATTCACACACAATACTAGGCTGACTAGTCAGTGATTCAGGCAGCAATGCAGACACAGCCAATGACTGGCCCATAGTGACCCAGTGAACTTGTACGATTGAAGGTTGCAAATAATACTGCTGCAGAGATGGGATTCTGCTTTTTTAAAATAAAAATAGAAATGTTAACTCAGATTTATTGCTTGATAAAAACTGTTGAGAAATCATGGGATCCAGGAATGCAGTTCAGGCTAGCTGTCATGTTCTAGATAGGCATTTTTCACAGTTTCTTATCTGCTAGATGTGATGTTGTTCACTAATCAGTAATAGATTTTCAGTACAGAAGGTTTTGTAGTTTTCCTATTGTGATTGTGAATATCGGGCAGTTATGTTGATTTATTATAACAGCATTCTTGCTGGTAGTTTATATTCACTTGCCAATAGTGGCTTTAGCTGCACAGCACAAGTTTTTAAACCGTTTTTAAAAAATAGTAATTGAATGTTCTCATTCTGTAGATTGCTTTACACTTGAGAATAAAAGCTTGAAATTGGTTCAATATCAAATCAGCCTGCTCCACTCTAGTACAGGCAGTGCAAACCAACATATTCTAAGTGGATCAAGACTAGAGAATAGTTTAATATTATGAGCCAGCTGCTGGATAACAACACCAGCAATGCTGTATCTGGGGATATAGTTACCACTCTTCCCAGACAGTGGGTGTGGTAGACTTGCCACTTGTTGTGATGGCTTGCTTCTATTCCACATGTATTAGGTTTTGCAAGCAGTAGTGATAGTCCCTAAACATTAGTTATATCTCCGGGTTATCAGTAGTGCAGAAAAGTCTGCAGATTTATAGCTTGCATTTGATAATAGAGGAAATCAGAATTGTATCATATCTTTAGTTATTCATAGGCATGTTGGGACAGGGAAGCCACTGGATTCCTTTTGAAAACAAGTTAAGAGTATCTCTAATGTGGATCCAGAAGTCACTTAGTCCTTTGTGATGTAGAGGGCATGGCCGACTTAGATTACCCAGTTTTGCATTTTCAGAATGCTGAATCTTGTTTCTTCTTGAAAACATATCATAATTGATGAATTAGGGTTCATACTTCATATTCTTTACCATCATTTCATGGTTCTGTGCTTATTAACCTTCAATATAAGCTTCCATTTTCCCCCTAAAGTCCAGTTTGCACATCTAGGGAACATGAAGGAATGCAGGATATATAGATAACAGTGATACGCTGGGAAATCCAATGGGCCATTTTGAATAACCACACTATTCATATAATCAGGATCTAATTGAGTGATCACGAATAGAGGGGAAAATTCCAGCTATTACTTTACAGTTTGGCAGTATAATTTAGAATGTCCAGTTTGAACAAAATCATAGCTATCAAGCAGTGGGTATCTTTTCTCATTTGTGGTCTTGAAGCACTGAACAAAAGACTCAAACTCCAATTTGTTGGGATTTTGTGCAGACCAGCAATGTATTTATATTTACAATACATTATAATTGCAGTAAAATAACATATTTTAATGTATTTACACCAATTCTGAATTAACTACTGTTTTTCTTGTGAGGATTGTTTTTCCATGTTTGATTTGAGCATTTCATCCAGTATCAACTACACAGATACAGTTTCTTGTTCCAGATATATGTATGTGAATGAATTGGACTGAACACTTCCGAAGGATAGGATAGACCATGAGTTGGAAAGAGATGGAAATATACTACTCTTCCATACTTGATTTGCAAGGGCTTGTATTTGTATATTGATCCCTTAAGATTAGGAGTTAAGAAAAGGAGTGGCTGATACTTTGATAGTCTACAGAAATTCTTTATTGCTCTTTGCCCTCATGGACTGATTGAAGAACATTTTGAGGGCATCAGCGGGCCCGTGCTTTCTCTGAAGAACAGGAATATTATCACCCATCTCTGTGATGCAGACTTGCATATATATGGTGAAAAATTACTGTATATGTTATGCTGGGTCACATTGATAAACTAGCTGAAGAACATGGCCAAAGATTAAGTTCATCTGCATCTACATTTTGGGCAGGACCATTTGCAGAAATGAAGTATTTAATTATTGTATTATCCAGTTACTGCGTTGGCAGGCTATTCCTTTGTGATTTCCCAGGAACAACGATATCAAGAAAATGGAAGGAGGAAGTTGTGGTTTGGTAAATAAATAGGAAATTTCTAGGAAAATAGTTACTTTGAGAGTCCTGAGCAAACTGGGAGTATTTGAGCTTGGGTGATACAGATTTGGTCACACAAAAGGAAGAAAGTTGAATAACATTAAGAGAAATAAAATCAGGGTGATGTTTATTGTTTCAGAAGAATGCAAAATTTGAATGCTTGCAAGTTCTTAAAAGAGATGGGGGTACCAGACCATCTTGTCTCTTGAGAAACCTATATTGGGTCAAGAAGCAACAGTGAGAACTGGACATGGAACCACTGATTGGTTCAAAATTGGTGGAACCACTGATTGGTTCAAAATTGGGAAAAGAGTCCGGCAAGGCTGTATACTGTTGCCCTGCCTATTTAACTTATATGCAGAGCACATCATGAGAAAGGCAGGGCTAGATGGATCAAAAGATGGAATTAAGATTGCTGGGAGAAATATCAATAACTTCAGATATGCAGATGATACCACTCTAATGGCAGAAAGTGAAGAGGAATTAAAGAGCCTCCTGATGCGGGTGAAGAAAGAGTGCAAAAGTTGGGTTGAAACTCAATATTAAGAAAACTAAGATCATGGCATCCGGCCCTCTCAATTCCTGGCAAATAGATGGGGAAGAAATGGAGGTAGTGATAGATTTTATTTTCCTGGGCTCCAAGATCGCTGCAGATGGGGATTGCAGCCAAAAAATTAAAAGACGCTTGCTCCCGGAGAGGAAAGCTATGGCGAATCTAGACAGCATACAAAAAGCAGAGACATCACTCTGCCAACAAAAGTGCGTATAGTCAAGGATATTGTTTTCCCACTCGCAATGTATGAATGTGAAAGTTGGACCACAAGAAAAGCTGAACGCCAAAGGATTGAGGCCTTTGAACTATGGTGCTGGAAAAGACTCCCGAGAGACCTTCGGACTGCAAGGCGATCAAACTGGTCAGTCCTAGAGGAGATCAACCCTGACTGCTCTTTTGAAGACCAGATCCTGAAGATGAAACTCAAATACTTTGGCCACTTGATGAGAAGGAAGAACTCACTGGAGAAGAGCCTAATGCTGGGAAAGATGGAGGGCAATAGAAGAACGGGACAACAGAGAATGATGTGGCTGAATGGAGTCACTGAAGCAGTAGGTGTGAGTTTAAATGGACTCCAGAAGATGGTAGAGGACAGGAAGGTCTGGAGGAACTTTGTCCATGGGGTTGCGATGGGTTGGACATGACTTCGCAACTAACAACAACGAGAAAAACAAATATAAATCAGCTTATAAATCACTCTAGAAATCCAACCACTGCTAATCTACTTATATATACTCCTGAATAATGTAATTTATATCCAGTTTACATTGGGGTTTTTTTGTTTGTTTATAAGTAAAGTCAATTATCCAAATATTATAGATTTTTCCTTTTGAAATCCTAGCATAAAATTGATCTTTGCAGTCCACCAGTACTTAGAAGATGTTTAAAAGGTTCTTTACTAATTAACGTTACTATTGTATCAGCTGCTTTCGTCTTTTCATCTCTTTGTTTCCAATATGTCTTCTTTCTTCTATTTAGCATAGTCACTACCACTCTTGCTTCAATTCTGCTTTCCCTTCTTCACGTCTCTGCCTCTGTCCAAAACTTCTTATAGGCGTTCTCTTTCCAAATCACATACAAATCAACTGTCTCAGTCCAGATGACTGCTCTATCACTTTCTCCGTAGGACCTTCCCGTGAACAGTAACTCACTCCTCTTATCCCTCCTTCCTCTCAATCCGTCACTGTCTGTTTCCCTAGTCTCCAGTCCCACCACTAGATCGCTGCTTATTCCCATTCTGGAGACTTACTTCTCTGCTAACCTATAGATCGCAAAGCCCAATACCTCACTCCGTTTCATCCCTCCTAGCCATTACTTCACACTATTTTCCTCTCTTCACTTCCTACTCCATTTGATCAGGCCGTCACACCTCTGGATCCGGCCATAGAGATCGGTCTCTTTTGCTCCGGCTTCAAGGGGTTCTTTCCGTAGCAGGGGATCACACCTCTCCCTGTTACCCCCAGAACTTCCCTTCTATATTGCTGGCCCCTCCAGGATCCAACTTTGTCCCTACGGGCCACCAGAGGTGAAAAATTGGGCAAAAAGCATGGAACCCGTTCCTTTGCATCGCACCACCGTGACGTCACCACCAGAAGTGGGGTTTTTTTCTTGCTGGGAAAGATGGGAGTGGTGTTTGGTGGCTAACTGTTTTCCTTTAATAGGTCAAAGATTATGTAGTTTTACCTTATATTTATACCTACCCAGTATCCCACAATGAGTAGAATCTGCCACTCCATGGTGCAATGTAACCTAAAAATACATATTACAGTAACTTAGCAGCTACTATGCATATATACATTCACTTTCAAACCTTCAAAATAAACTGTTCTCTCAATCCGTATTAAAAAATATTTGTCTCCAACTTTACTTTTAAACTAATTCCCTTAGTTCCAGCTCTAAAGTAAATTGTTCCTTCTTCATGTATTGATACTTATTTTTACTGCCTGCCTGAACCATCTTAGTTGCACAACAAATCACAAACGTCTCTAACAAAGGAAGATAAAACTTCCCTTTAGTTGCAGATTCTTTAACAATCTCAAACAGAGATTTAAAAAAAAACCCAGATCAGAATGGAAAATGGCATTATAGGCTCTGCAGCAGGAAATAGCGACAGGAAATAAGAACAAATTTTAAAAGGTAGCAAAAACGGAGGCAGATAGGACTTTGGCTTTATATGCAAGGCTTTGATGGGGCAAAGTGATCATATTAAAATGCACACTTTAAAGTGTGCATTTCTGTTCTATTGAAACTTTGTTTCCAGTTTTTTAAAACATTTTAACATTCTATTTCTATACAATAAAATGTATGTTTCTTATGAAACATCCACTCATAATTCCAAAGATATTGCATTATCTGAAATGATTATTTTATGAACAGAGGCAGACATAAAATACAGTTTTGATTACAGGAACATATTCCAACATATTTCTACTATTTTGTTTGTTTCAGGCTAGACATAGTTTGGCAGAAATGAAATATTTAACATTTATGTTCATTCTGGACAGAACAAAGTCTAGGCAGAGTGAAGACTGCAAGGCTCATTCACATCATCCCTATCTCTCCCCACATTAAGTTCCCCGTATAGTATATCCACTGGCCCAACTGCTTCCCACCTTCCCAGCACCTTCGTTTCCTCCCCATGGCTAAAGCATGACATAGCCTACTGGCCTGCCCAAGGAGCCATTTACCATCATCTTCCCTCAAGCTGTTGATGTCCTTGCCTTTTCTCTTGCTCCTAATAAAAAAGCTCCATGTTATTCCACGCACAGAAACAAAAAATATCTGAAATGAGTGTATTGTATCTGGGCACAGACTCCCAAACTAGCTGCTCTAAGCATGGAAAATTCACATAAGGAAAATTTTGCACATCTCTACCCAATAATTATTTTGAGCTGTCAGCTTTCTCTGGGAACAGGAAATATTTATTGAATACTACTTACCTGTATATGTTAAATAGATAACGCTCAGGAATACAATTCCAGCAGCCAAAGATATACCTAAGAAGAAGAATGTCTGAAATTCTTGCTTTGTTAGTCTGTCTCTCATATACTGCAGGAAAGCATAGGCTTGCAGAAGAGCAAATACACCTATTAAAATGCAAAGAAACAGTTATGTTTTCTTTAACAAATAGTCCTTGTTCTAAACAAATGCTAATTTTAAGTAATTTTGTTCAAATTATGCATGTTTCTTTTATTTCTTTTATGTATTTACATGGATTTCTATATATGTTGCCATATGTGACCACTGTATTTTAAGATGTTCTTTTTTCTAATGTACATATGTTCGTTATCTGTAATATCCTTTTGTTTTTTTCTGTAGCTATATTATTTCCCCCCACCATTGGATGCTCATTTTTCTTTTTTATTACTCAATGAAATGAAATATTTAACATTTTAATTCATTTTTATTTTTATCCTTAATTTATTTTATTTTTTTCAATTACTTATTTCTATGAAACAAGAACTGAATCTGGAAAAAAGAATTAATTAAAATGCTTTGGGACAAAATACAATCTTGAATTACAATGATGATACAATATCAAATTCTGACACATTTCTATCATATTAGAACACAGGTGTCAAACTTACAGAGTCATGTTGCCATCATGTGACTTTTTTTTCCATTCGCGGAGCTGGGGTAGTCATGGCCTGCAGGATGCCGGTTTGACACCCCTGTATTAGAACCTGTAATCTTTCCTTGTAAAAACCAGCTCTAACCTGATTATTTTTGATATTACCCCATTTATGTATCTTTTCCTATTTTTCAGTATCTTATTCAGATGTGATCAGAGCAGTACAGAATATTTCAAATAAAGCCTCGTCACAGATTTATATGAACCCACTTTACATTGACAAAGTTATTTTCAATCTCCTTAATGATCCCAATGAGCACAAGGTATGCTTATTAAGTCCTCATGTAATAGTTTACATTTTGATTCAGCTAAAATGTATCAACATTCTTTCCTGATCAATCTTGTCAGCTCAGAACCCATTAATATATATCGGAAGCCTTTTTGAGGGGGGGGGGAGGGGGCTGCATTACTGCACATCATTTTATACTTATGTTGAAGTGCATTTTGCCATTCTAATACCTATTCACCAATATGGCCTACCCTGAAAATAAGTCCTTGCTTGATTTTTACTCAAGCCCAATATAGGCCCTACCCCTAAAATAAGCCCTAATTAAGATCCCACCCACTCCAGAGTGCACGGATAAAAATGAAGCTAGGATGGGGATGGGGGGTGGTGCAGCTGCCCTACTACTTATCTATGGATATTTGTAGCCAGGCCTTGCACACCCCGACACCGGCCCATTCCTTCTGCAACCGGCAAGGTTGGCAAGCCTTTCCTGAAGGCCTGTGTAGCTGATAACAAAGCTCTGGATTGATCCAGAGCTCTGTTATCAACTGCAGAGGCCTTCAGGAAAGCCTTGCCAGGCTTCCGGTTTGTGTCTCGTCGCTGTCAGATCGGAGTCTGTGATCGTGCGTGGCTTCGGTCTGGGCTCTGCCTGCTGGAACGTCCAATTGGAACCGAAGCTACCCTGGAGGGGTGGTGAAGAAGAGGGACCACTGGACAGGTAGAGGGGAATCGCAATTTCCCTTCCATGACACGGAAAACCCCTCATCTAAAGGCAGGCAGGAGCAGCAGCCAAAAATGGCTGCCATGAAGATAGGAACAACCGGGACAAAGATTGTTAAAAACTGGACTTTTATTTTGAAAGGTGGACTGGGTGGAAAGGGAAAGCTGGTGTAAAAGTGTCACTGAAAGTGAAAAGGCCGTGCGGACCCCCAAACTATGTGATTAAACTGAGAAGAA
>JAOYMU010000020.1:30512412-30525949 GCA_025802295.1 Psammodynastes pulverulentus
GCTGCTGTATTGATCAGCACATGCAGATCCTTTAATGAAGGTTGTCGGGTTGCTTTCGTGAAGTGTGCGGGAAAAGCACCTGTATTCAAAGCAACCTGCAGGCGGCTTAAGCCAAGAGGGCCAATCTTGGCGACTTTAAGACCCGTGGACTTCAACTCCCAGAATTCCCTAGCCGGCCTCTGCTTTGTCTTAAAAAGTCATCCAGGTTGGACACCCCCGGCTTAAACAAAGGGCAGAATCCCCTTCCTCTCTTGACCTTGATTAATTTTGCCCCCCGACTTTTTCAGTGGCAGTGAGTTGGCCGTTCCCCCACCGGAAAAGCAGGCTGGATCCCCGCCGTCCTTCGCCTAACTGAACCCATGATTATATAAAGAGTGCGTAGATTGCATGCTGCAAATTGCTCTTTGTTTTTCCTGTTCTTTTGTTAAAAAAAAGAAGAAAGAAATTCAATAGAAAAGTCACAGAGCTGTATCGGGCGTGTCCCCCCAAGGCGTACGTGGTCCCTCCCGGCCCCAACTTAAATATTCACAGGGACAACCGACCCAAAACCGGTATGCAAGCTCGGCTGAAGTGGATGGACTACGCCAACGGCCCCCGCTTCGGCCTCCTCTCCCCCCTCCCCATCCAATTTAGCGGTGCTTGTGCCCCCCTCCCGCAAAAAGATTGCTTCCCGGTGCCTCCCGGGGTAGCATCCGGTCTAACGCTGTGCGCCTGCGATATATAAATGGTTTTCTGCTCGTGGACGGACTCGGCATGCAGCAGGATTGACCCAGCGCGTTGGAAAAGGCCTCTGGGGTCTTCGGTGGTGGTCCCTGCCCGATCGCGTCCATCCGTCTGGTAAAAGCCACCTGGCTATGCCCTCAAGAACATCTGGGCAGGTGTCTCCGTTCCAGCCTGCCGGGATACAGAACCGCGTAGTCCGATTCCGGAGACGTGGGCGCTCATTGTAGCTTGGTGCCCAGCTTACGCTGTCGGTTCCTTCGAGGAGAGGAAAGGGACAGGGGTCAGGGGTGCCTCAGGGGTCTCTCCATGAAAGCCTACCGTGACTACCTCACAGGGTGAACAGCGGTGGCTCACCTGGCTTCTGCTCTGCTGACGGCGTATTCGAACCATAAGATATTGGGGATGAGGCTGGTGTCCCGGATTAGGAAGAACTCGGACAACGGCCTGTGAAACGGAAAGGATGGGCGGGAAGGAAGGTAGACAGGCAGGAGTTAGCCAAAATATAGCCAAATCCTTTTTAGCTTCTTCCACTGAATCAGCACAACATCGGGGCTAGGATTCACGCCACAACGTGGGACAGTTTTATTGTGACAAACACAAACTTGTGTCAAAAAGCTGTGTAATTCCAGGGGTCAAAAAAAAAAACAACGCATCAAAATCACATTCACGGGAATTGCTCGATGTTGCTTGTTGGAAGCCGGGTGGGAAAGTTACAAATGTTTATTCACCTGGGACGCCACAACTGTCATAAACACACACTGGTTGCTGATTAACCCAAATCCTGATCACACAACAATGGGGAACGTTGCAACAGTGTGAAAACTGATCCTGTCACTGAATGAATGTTTGTAGGTTGAGAACTATCTAGGTGGTATTCCAGAGGCTGCTGGGTATTTTCTGAAAATAAACCCTGATTTCGGCTAGACAAAACGGATCTGCTTTGGGGCCAGATTACCACCTCAAATTGCCTCCCCTTTGAAGGATTCCCTCTGGAAAATGCCAAACTGGGAATGAAGTGATCCAGGAGCAGGTCTGGCACGATCCAGGCAGAAACAGAATGTTCTGGAATATTCTCTGGAATGCCTCATCCCTGAGTCAAATGACTTTGCACATCCCCACTATCTACAGAGAGAGGCATTTTTTGTAGTTTAGAAGGACCGCGGAGCAGGGAGAGGTGGACTTACCATGCAGCTATCCGCGGGAACAAGGGCGTTAGGATTTCCTGCGTGAAGAGAAACCAGAGGGCAGCCATGAAGCTTCCCACAAACCCTCCGTAGACAACTTGACTCCAGGTGTGATACAGTAAGTAAACCCTACCGAGAGAAACAAAAGGTTATCAAGAAGGAAGGAAGCGAGGATGCCATTTAGCTCTTTTATCTCTGAAAAGATGCGGGTTTTCACCAATGCTCCTAGTCCTATAAACATCAGTGTTTCCAACCTCAGCCATTTTAAGATTGTGGGGCCTTCGTTGCTGGCTGGGGAATTCTGGGAGTCCACACACCTTAAAACGTTTTCAAGGTTTGTGTTAAGACGACTGACTCCCAGCCATAAGGGGTGGGGGGATAGGAAGGCAGCATCACAACACCCCCTGCCCAACATACCTGCTGTAGGAGACTAGACAGGCCAAGGTTAAAAGGCAGACGGACAACACGTGTCTCCACAGCAAGTCCAGGAACCGGGCATTGTTGGTTTGGTGCATCCTAGGAGAGTTAAGCAATCAGCAATCAGGAAACCGAAGTCTTACTTCTGAGAAGTAGATGCCCAGAGCTGGCTGGGGAATTCAAGTCCACAGGTCACTGAACGAACTGTTTATAGGTCGAGGACTAGCTGCACACAAAGACCTGAGTTTTGGTCACATGACTATGGGAATACCGCAAAGACCAACTATACATTGCTTTTTCCAGTGACATTGTAACCAAGAGAGAAAATGCTGGATTATCTGATCCTGTATCAAGGACCCTACACTGAACCAAAAGGAAGTATATTTTGTCTTCTTCTCGTTATTAATAAGTGGCTTCCTTTTGCACATCTGCATCCAGACACACACACACCCTTTCCACCCCCGGGATTGACCAAGCTCTACTCACCTTAAATAAAGGAAGAGGAAGGAATAGACAGAGAAGAACCAGATAAACTGGGAATGGCTGGAAGGCATGGCGTACTTCGAGTGGACGGACGGGTGGGCGTCTGCGGAGACCGAAAGAAAACACAGAGGTTAAGCAAACAGCACAACGCAATTACGTTTGTGTGATGTGCCAACACATTTGCTCTCCGTTTGACATCCTTGTGCTTCCGGCAGACACCGTATCACATAGACTCCATGTCTCCCCTGGTCCTTCTCCTCACTAGACTAACCAGGCCCAGTTCCTGCAACCTTTCTTGATATGTTTAAGTCCCCAGCCCCCTAATCATCTTGGTTGCTCTTCTCTGCACTCTTTTGAGAGCCTCAATGTCTTTTTTGTATGGAGGTGACCAGCAGCACCGTGAGACCAACCCCCTTATCTGCATCCAGGTGAGAGGTGCTCTACCTGGGCAAGGCCTGTGTTCCTGGACGATGTTCTTGATTAACCAATTTACACCTTCGTTGAAGCATAGCCCACCTAGGAAAGAGATCTGCAAAAGAGAAGAGAGGTTCAATTGTGACTTTACATTGTGGTGTCTATAACAACAACAATTCTAATGGCCTGGTTGATTGCTGAGGATCGATATTGATGGCTGGTGGGGGGGGGGGATTGTGCTCTAGATCTGGAGAGAGACCCAGCCAAGGTGACGTACCGTGTGTAGCTCTCTCTTGAAGACGATGAGGGTGAGGAAGCCCACGATGATGAAGATGGGGCTCAGGCTAAGGTAGGCGAGAAGATGGCCAGTGAAGTCACCTGGGAGGGAGGGAAGGAGAGAGTCGAAGTGTGTGGGGAAAAGAACTTGCATCCCTCTTTGAGAAAAACCAGCAGAAAGGCAAGAGTTGAAGATTCACAGCCATCCCTTCTCTGATGAGGTACCAGCTTCTACCAAGTTCTGAAGATCACGGAGCTCCACTTTTATCCTCCTAGCTTCAACTGTGGCACAGAAACCGGTGCACAAATAAAGAAAACACGTTAACACTAACAACTTTCCACTATGCCTGGGAAGATCTGAAGAGAGACAAAAGGCAGCTTCCCCCTGAAAGCAGATTAAGAAGTGAGGTTTACCGCAGGAGCTTTGCCCAAGACGACACGAAGCGCGTGAAATGAATGGAAACCAAACCACATTCCTTCTCCCGGCCACCGTTTCCTCTCTGGTGGCGGATGCTTCAGATGTGAGAAAATTTGGCCCACGCTCAAGTCCTTCAGAGGGCCGGTTCAGGGGCAGCACAGGTAATCCTCGACTTACAACTCATTCGTTTAAGGACAGTTCCAAGTCACAACAGCACTGGACCGTTTTTCACATTCGCTAAGTGAGTTTTGCCCCATTTTCCTGACACGCTTGTTACGTGAACCGCTGTTAAGTTAGTCACAGGTTGTTTAAGTGAACCTGGTTTCCCCGTTTGTTCGTCAGAAGGGGAATCACGTGACCCCGGGACCCTGCAACCGTCATAAATACGAGTCACTTGCCAAGCGTATGTATGTTGATCCACACGATGCTGAAACGGTCGTGTGAAAAATGGTCATAAGCCACTTTTTTCAGTGCTTGGCACAGTCACTAAACAAAGGGTTGTAAGCCGAGGACTACCTACCTACTGAAATGTTCTAAGAAAACCGTTTTTGTCACTTACTTTAAAATTAAAATAATGCTAATAAAATGAAAATAAATGAGATTCTGTGGCTTTATACCGTGGATTGCAGAGTATTACCTATGCCAACTGGACTTCAGGAAATGGGATGAAATAAAGCATGCTTTGGGAGTGATTTATGAAGCCTTCCGGGTGAATTACGGTCCACCTCGCTTTTAATGAAGGATGTGTGTTTGTGTTTGTATTTTATTTTATATTCATGTACACTGAAGAAGGTATTTAATTTCGTTGTACGAGGGACAATGACAATAAAGTGAACTAACTAACTAATTGGCGTTCTTAAATTCCCCCAAATTCTTATGGATAAATATGCCCTTCGTGTCCAGAGAAAAAGCGACTACACTCCACACTGAGCAAACGCATATCTGAAGGGCAGTGCGGAAGCGGAGGGTGCAATGAAGGTGTCAGGTCAACCCGCATCGCCCCAGCACAAGAAAGAAGGTGGAAAACGCTAAAGGTCCATTTTTGCAGTTACAAATCTGGAAGAGAAGAGGAGAGAATTCTTTTATTGGCCAAGTGGGACTGGACATAGACTGCAGAAGGTGCAGAAGCTCTCCGTTTTTGCACTGAACTGAGATTGCAACGAAGGGATGAATTGCAACCTGCTCTTGTCCCTCCGATTCATTTCAGCCTTAACCGGCTCTGCAACTTCATCGATCGACCAGTCCATTCCGGCTTGTTCAAGGAGCCGCCATTCAAGCAAAGGAGCCTTCTCGGCATCTTGGTCGGGGATACCCCTGCCGCCCGCGACCCCTCCCCGAGCAAATTCCCGGGGGGGCGGGGCAAGCGCGCGCCTCCTCAGCCAATAGGAGCGTTAGGACCCGCCTCGATTATGACACCTGGTAACGCCCCCTCTGCACGCCTTTGTCTCCACCGCGCATGCGAGCGCGGGCGTGACGGCGCGCGCCAGCCGCGGTCGCCTTCCCTCCCCAAGATGGCGGCGGCCACCGGCGGCGAGGCGGTTTGTGGTGACGGCCCGGCAAGCGGCACCGGCGACGTCGGCAAGAGGGGTCACCTGGGCATCCCCGAGGCCGTTTTCGTCGTAAGCAAGGGAGTGGGGAAAAGTTTGTGGCGAAGCGGGCCGGGACGCGGAAAAAAGCGACGGCGACGTTCCAACCGCCCGCTTTATCCTGCGCATGCGCGTTCCGTTTCTGTCAGGGGCGGTTAGGGCCCGCGCGGCTGGACGTTGGGGATAGATTGCCTGTCTCCATGGAGGCTCTTCTCCGGCCGGGATCGGCGAGGCTACTCGGTGCTTGTTCCTGGATGGAAAAAACGAAAACGGCGATCTTTCCCGAGCGCGGTGCGGGTGGTGACTCCCGCAGCTTTGGCTGGGGATTCGGGGCACTGTAGTCCGTGGGAGCTGCTCAAGGGCACCTATTGGGGAAAGGTCCCATTTCTTGGGAAAGAAGTGGTGGCGGGGGTTCTGCTGCCTAATTTACCGGTATTCTACCCTTGAAGGTAGAGGCTCTATTCTGATCAAAGACCGTCATGGACAGATCCCTCTCTTTCAGCCCAACCCACCTCACAGGGTTGTTGTGGGGTAGATAAGAGGAGGAGTCTTAGGTATGATTGACACTTTATAGGTTTGTTAAATTTATTTGCCACCTATCTTGCTCTGGAGCTACTCTAAGCAGCTTGAATTATTTGATGATAATAATGATGATAATGATGATGATGATGATGATGGCCGGATATAAATGAAATAAATAAGCAGTTTCCCATAAATGAGCTAGTCCAGTTTTGCTTCTATAGATCCAGGGCATGCACTGCAGCTGGTGTCTGGCTGGTCTCCTTCCTCTCTTTGTTATCTTTGGAGGGGGGGCATCCCCAGCAGCTGGAAATGAATCTTCTAGGGTGGGGGGAGCTTACTTATCCTGCGTGGTTTTGGTACCCTGCAGTGTAAGGATGGGGCTGAAAGTGGTTGTAAAAGGAGATTGCGGATGTTTGTGGAAGATGAGTTGATCAAGAGGAGGTTTGTCTCAGGAGTCAAAGAAAGCAGGCTGGAAAGTAGGAGACCATGAGTTCTAGTCTTGCCTTAGGCATGTAAGCCAGCTGGGTGACTTGGGGCCAATCACCAGGAGACACTGAGTTCTAGTCCTGCCTTAAGCACAAAAGCTAGCTGGTCCCTCTTGGCCAATCATCAGGAGACTGAGTTCTAGTATTGCCTTAGGCACGAAATGAGCTGAGTGATTTTGGACCACCCATTCTCTCTCATCTCCAAGGAGGTGGCATTGGCAAAACACTTCCAAAATGGTTGCCCAAAAGAGCCCTTGCAGGACTGCTTTTGGTTTGGACCAGTCTGGGAAGACAGGAAAGTTTCTGGAAGAAGCATATTGTGTAGTTGCCTAGGAAAGAGCATGGAACTGGTTTATACATTTTCTAGGAGTTCAGTTCAGTGCTTTGTTTTTGCTTCTCTTCCACCAGGGTTTGCTTCCTTCTCAGCTAACTAGACAGACTAAGTGAACCGGTAGGTGCAAATGATTTTGAATAGCAGACCCAAGAGTAGTTGGTGGGCCAATTGTCCAATTTTTGCCAACCCTTCTTGCCAGGATGTGAAAAAAGCAAACAAGTTATTGGCTCATCAGCCCTGATGTTGTGTTTTTGGAATTAACCATATATGTGTATTCTTATTTTAAGGAAGATGTAGATTCCTTCATGAAACAACCAGGAAATGAAACCGCAGATGTTGTTCTCAAGAAGCTGGATGAACAATATCAAAAATATAAATTTATGGAGCTTAACCTTGCCCAGAAGAAAAGAAGGTGGGTATGTTTAAGATATCTTTTACAAGGGCTGTTCTAAAATTTGGACTCTTCTCTGCCAAGCATAATATGGTGTAAATTATTTCGTTAAACTTTTCAGATATTTCTTTCCAGTAATATTTGCCTAAATATATATCTTTATAGCAACTGAAATATGTAAGTTTTAATACATAACCTATTCACTCTACAGGAAGTCTTCCAATCATCATATCCATTTAGGTTATGGTATTTATAACTAACTTCGTGCTGACTAATTTTCAAATATTCATAAGGGCACATCTATATATTGTGTGTCCTGAAATACATTTAAGGTTATCGGAAGAAATTGCATAAATGCACTAAAATACAGTAAAACAATTATTCTGCCAGAAGTAGAGCTTTTGATGCTTATTCCCCATTCAGTAATGGGCAACACTAAAAAGTTATTTTTAAAAAAAAAAAATGCTGTATCAGTTCAGAGGTGGGTCCTGGTTCTTACATTTATATCTGAAGAGAATGCTTTTCTCTTTATGTGTTGTGTGAAGCGTCGTTATGCATAGTCACAACGGTGTGTGCAAGTATCGTATTTGTGACTCAGCTGTTTAATATTTGCTATCTCACTTATTGCCAGCCCAGCTAATTGGACTGTCCAGGAGATCAATTCCATAGAAGGCTTAAAACAAAACTACTTAAGATTGGCTTTAATACCAGTCTTGCAAGTCAGATTGAGCTATTCTTCTATCTCCTTTTTTTACTCCAGTGAATCAGGAAAGTGTGCCTGAACCACGGCTGAATGTTATCTCATCTTTCAGGATTTAAAAATGCTTTGCCTCTTTTGCCTAGGTAACAGTTACTGTATATTTCTCTCCAGGTCATCTTCCTGGCCCTTCCTTGCCCACACTTTTAGTATGGATCAAAATGTTGAATGTTTTTTTCCAAATAAAAGAATGATAAAAATAATGTTTTAAATGTTTTATTTTACAGATTAAAAAGTCAAATTCCTGAAATCAAACAGACATTAGAGATCTTAAAACACATGCAAAAGAAAAAGGTAAGTACAGGCAGTCCTTGAGTTACAGCCAGAATTGGGCCCAGAATTTCCGTAGGTAAGCAAGGTGTTTGTTAAGTGAGTCCTGCCCAATTTTACGGCTAACCTGAACCACTTTTGAGTCGGAACATTTATCGGAGTGAATTCCTTTGGATATATAGCATCATTTTCCGTGTCCAATTGAAAACTAAAATAATTCATTAGCTCTAAGCAGTATATGTATTCCTAGGCAAATTCAGTGAAATATCCTATCTTGTGCACATCATTATGCCATTAGTTATAACAAACAGGTTAGCTTTAGATCTTAAGTATTTTCATCATGATAGAAAATTAAAGCTACAGATCATTGCTTTGATTATGTTGATTTACCTTTTCCAAAGGAATCTACAGATCTGATGGAAACCAGATTCTTATTGGCAGATAATGTCTACTGTAAAGCATCAGTTCCTCCTACAGATAAAGTTTGTCTCTGGTTAGGGGTAAGTAATTAGTAGGAAGTGAAGCATCTCTTCCGATGCTGAACGTATTGTAGTTCTAAATATGGTTGTAATATATTGGGAATTTTCTAGTAAAAATTTAATGTGACTTGTTTGCTTACATGGTAGGAATCTCTGTCTTTTAAGGCAGGATTAGTTTTTTTAAAAAAATAACAATACCTAAGCCACTTTCAAAGGGAGCCCAGGGATGTTATTTTAGCAAACTTATTTTAGATGCTGACATCAAACTTTGCTTTGAAGTTTGAGACTAAATTTTGAAACTTTTCCTTTTTTATTATTATTTTCTGTTTATTATATCTGATATAGCAAACTATAATGTGTAATTCTCTTCCATGAGTTCCTTGTAAAACATAGTTTGCCAGCTTGGAAATCTTTGCCAGCTTGGAAATACACAAGAGTTATATCCTGAAACAATGTATGAGTTAAGAATTAAAGTTGCTGGCACAGTTCGGAGATTACAATGCATCCATTACTTTTGCAGTTTTCAAGATTCAGAAATCTGTTAGGTGTCAAGTTTCTAGTTCCAAAGGCATTTGCTGATCACTGGTATTAAGTTCAGCAAAACCAATAGAGAGGAATGGGCAAGCTCCGAGGTCACTGTCCTTAATCCCAATTACATGCCTCTACTTATGCCTAGAGATGGCAAAAGCTGAGCTTCAACTCTACCTTGACTTTAAGGGATCATAAAAATATGTTTTCATTTTAATGCTGCCCTTAGGCCAATGTTATGCTGGAATATGATATTGATGAAGCCCAGGCACTGCTAGAAAAAAATCTTAGCACAGCTACAAAAAATCTTGAGTCCCTAGAAGAAGATTTGGATTTTCTTAGAGATCAATTTACAACTACAGAAGTCAGTATCCTTTTTGAAGTTCAAATGTTAGGTTGGAATGGTTTTGTCGTGCGTACTTCTGCTTGTTCCTTGCATTTGCACTCAGCGACTTCAAGACAGCACCAGGTGTCAAGGAATTGCAGTTCTAAGACTTGTATTTCTATTGCGTATTTCAGCCAAAATGGACTCTCAGAGTCAGGTACCGCCAAATCCACTTAAAGACAGTGGATGCATAACCAATGAAGGATGTGTGGGGGAAAAATGATCTCTGTTATCTTGATCATTGATAACATAGCTCCTCTGTCTTGCATAAACTTAAGCCTTTAAGTTTATTTGTTTGATAATGTGCAGATTCAATCTGGACTTTTAAGTGCTTTCCTCTTACAAGCAGCGGTTCCCAACCTTTGCAGTTTGGTGGGGTGACCTGGTGGGCGGCAAGGCAAACTGGGCTATGTGAGCATCAGGCCAGCATGCATGTACAGCTCAGCTTGCACAAGTTGAACTGCATGCGTGAGCGGGCACACTGACCCAATGCTATGCGGCCCTGTTGAAATAGGCCACAGCCCAGAGTTTGGGAACCCCTGCTCTAAAGGAAAGCAAATGGATCCTCCAGGTGCTTGGTTAAAAAATGGCTTATTTTAGGGCTCCCTTTCAGGAAAAAGAGTCAGGTATAGAAAATACATTGCATTGTTGAGTAGACTGATTATTCTCTCTGTCTATTTCTATGCTCATTCTTGAATTACTGGTATTTTCTTACTGGGTGCTTGTTAAAAGGATAAGCAATTTTCTCTTGTAATGAATTGGAGCTTGGAGTAATCATCCCCTGTATAAGCTGCTACTTGATGTGGGAAGAATTTCACCCCATGTCTCTATTTAGTAGATGGTGAAGCAGTTGATCCTATAAACAAATATCAGTAGACAGATTTTTCAAAACTACACACAAATAAACTATCTGGTTGTCAATATTTTATCTTCTCAGTTGAGACCAATTTTATTCCAATGAGTATTGCTGCTTCTCCAAACAAGCAGGTGATCCGGGAGGTATTAAAAGGGAAACTTTACAGGGAGTAGTGAAAAAGCCCCCTTGAAATTTGTTACCAGCATTCCTTGGTCTATCTGTGTTGGCTGTGGAGGTATGGAAGTTTCAAATCCATCTGGAAGGCATTGACTTGGGGAAATCAGCTTTCGTATTTCCTAAGCACCATTGAGGAGCCCTTTATATTCATAAATAAACCTGTCTGTCAGTGAAGCAGGAAAATGCAAGGGAATTGTTTCTGCTTTTGAACCATACCTTCCTTAATCTCTTGTCTTCAGATATGGCCAGAGTTTATAATTGGGATGTAAAGCGAAGAAACAAGGATGACCCTCCTAAGAACATGGCATAGTTCTGCTAGTTTTAAATACGGTTTTGTTTTTTCTTATTTTTAAACTATCGTTCGGTTCAACCTTTGATGGACTGTGTTTAATTTAATCTTTTTGGTTGTTAACATAATGGCGAGCATCTTTTGTTTTATTTTTTAAAAAGGGCAAATCTTATTTGGTCCCATGCATGCTTCATGCTTGTTGGAAAAGGAGCCACAACAGTATGTAGTGAAGAAGCCCCTCATCGATCTAGGATTTGAGTCAAGGGAATTAGAAAGGGTCATTTTGCAAGTCACAGATACTCTTTGATGCTCAAGATTTGTTAAAGAGGTCCACAGAATATATCATGGGGACAAACGTACAGCTGATGTGACAAAGTGAATATATCGTGTTTTTGGCAAATGACCCCTTTAATCTCGCCCTCCAGACGTTCTCTGTTTAATTCTGTTCCGGAGAATGGCTAATCTTGGTACTTCAAAAGATTGAAATTGGCCTTTGAAGGGTTAAATAATAAAACACTTAATCCTGTTTGTGGTCTTAGTTGGTTCTTATATACGTAAGTATCAATTCCTCCCAGTTTTTCAAAGGGGCCACCAAAATTTTTAATAATTTGCTTCATTTTATTGGCATGCTGGACATTGCTCCCATTTGGTCCAGATGTCTCAACACTTGCAAAGATAGTTGCTGCAACTTCTGGAACATAAACGGTGTATTGCAGCTCAGCTGTGTTGTCAGGTTGAATGTTATTCCCATGTTGCTTGTTAAGGAAGCCTTGCAAAAATGTTGCCTTGACACCTTTTCTTTGAAGCACACCTGATAGCCAAATTAGCAGTGTAACTACCATAACTGCTCAGGTTTCACTTCACCATTCAGTGCAAAATGTTAATTGGCTTCTAGTTTCATTTAATAAACAATATCTGTAAAGTTTTGTACTATTATTTCATTTATATTAAAACAGGGAAACTTGAAATGTGCTAACATTTCCAAAACGTTTCTTGTTAAAATAGTGAAGAGAGAAATAGAAGAAAATAGGAGCATTAGGCATGTACTTGAGTTGAGAAAAAATAGACAGGTTAAGTAAATAACATACAGATATATTCAGGAATGGCACCTCAAGATGTCACATCCTTAAGATTTCCGAAGTGTATATTTGTGTTTTACCAGAAAAGAAACCAAAAGAAGGATATTTTGTTTAGTTTAGTTGCAGCAGGAACTAAAAAATCTATTTTGTTGACTAAACCTGCAACTTCCCAGTTGCTTGTTAAATAAAAAAAATCCAAAGATTTCTTTGCAGTACTCCCAAAGTGAATGTATAATTTGATTAAAATTATAAATACTTCCTTAAAACCAGTGTTTATTATTACTATTAAAAATAATTGTATTCCTTCAAAAAATGAAAGGATTAATTGTGGGTAATCCGACTCAGATCATCTTCATGTTTCATGAAAAGCCACCTAACTTAATTTTCCACCCAGCTCATGGTAACTTTAGCTGAGCTAGAGCGATTGAGGAATTCTTTTATAAGGTCAACCCAAAAGGCTAGTCCTTGAAGAACTAATAGATGCCGTCTAGTCAGTCTCTCTTTTGCAACAGTGAACTTCGACAACCATACCTGGTCACAAAAAATAGCACTGGCTGTGCTCTGAGTATAACAACTGGTTACATTTCCCTCAGGATTCCAGTAGAGAGTTACTCCAAGCCAACCAAAAGAATATCCTCTTCCTTGGACTGCCAGAATATCCATGAAATGTCCAGGGCCAGAAGTCAGCGGAGGCCGCTGTAATTGAAATAGGAAGCATCTTCATTTGACGCCTGGAGTTGTAGCATCTCAGAAAGGGGCTGTTTTATCTGCAACACAAACCTGTATGGATGCATTTCAGTGACGACGTTACTACGCATGATACCAATAAGCCAATATCTCAAGCGGTCATCCGGTTGGAATATTACCCCATTTATGTTACTTAGAATCTTTTCATCCCGGTTGTGTTTAATGACACTTTAAAAATATTTCAAATGAAGGCACATGCCTACAAGTAAAACAAAAACACACAAAAAAACCACTGGATTCCATGGCAAACAGTGGGTGTGTTTATTTTTAACCTAATCTGTGGGGAGGAAGGGTTTTTCTCCCACCACAGTTCATGTATACAGAGTTACTTGAGGTCTCATGAAGAATGGCGGAAAATAAAAAATCATCTTTACATGTATTGCATGTCACATGTTCACATTAATTGCTTTGCTAAGCGCAAGCATAATTTTCATTCACACACAGCTAAAAATACAACATATTGCGTCACATTTCATTAGTCATATAACAGAAAGCGAAAATGTACAGTATAATTGTATATCTGGAGGGTCTGGATTTTTCTTTCTATCCAGCATGCAGATTTAAGATTGTGAACTTGAAACTAATAAACTGGGCTTGTTTCTATTTTTGCTGGATTTTTGCCAGATAGCATCAGATAGAAAGTGGAGCTTCCTATGGCAGGGATGTCCAAACTTGTCAACTTTAAGACTTGTGGACTTCAACTCACAGAATTCCCCAGCCAGCACAGCTGGCTGGGG
>JAOYMU010000020.1:30746837-30757127 GCA_025802295.1 Psammodynastes pulverulentus
TGTATCAATGTAAATGTATGACTTGTACCCCGCCCCAAGTCCCTTAGGGGAGAGGGAGCGGGCTATAAATGTAATAATAATAATAATAATTCAATGAGTTTTGAAGCATCAAGTGCCAAGGTATGTGTGCTTTGTATAAATTTTCAGCATATAAGAAAGACCATCACAGTGCATGGAGTTGAAGAAGCAAGATAAGAAAGATATTGACATTTTAAATGTTGATGTTGAAGCACACTGTCAAGAATAGGTGGACAGCCAAGAAAACAAATCAATCATCAGTTAAATCAACTCTGAGTTTTCACTCAAGGCACAAATGATCAAGATCAAATTATTCTACTTTGGACATATTATGTGAAGATCCAGCTCTCTGGAGAAGGTTCTAATGCTGAGACAGGTGAAAGAAAAGAGAAGACTAGGACAACTAGCACCAAAGTAGATAGACTCAATTATAGCAGCAATAGCTGCATCATTAGAAGACCCGAGAGCCAGGTTGGGGGCAGATTATCATGGAGAAAATCTATCAATGTGGTTGCTAAGAGCCAACAATGACTTGATGGCACATAATCAATCCAACATGGCAATGTATGCAGAAGGTTATAGAAGATCTTCTTAGAAGAGAGAGCTAGTTTGGTGTAGTGGTTAACATGTCAGACTATAAACTGTGAGATGTAGTCCTCCTTTAGAGATGAAAATAACTTGCCTGCCAGAGAATGTTGATCAGGAATGGAATTATGATCCCCATCAATGGCCATGTAGATTAAGAGTCATTAAAATTATAGTTCCCAATTATCAGGGAGGGCAACTACTGCCCATCTTTGATGCTGACAATATTGGATTAGCACTTAGCTAATAGCACTTAGACACACACTGCTTTATAAGCCCTCTTTAGGTGGTTTTATAGAGTCAGCATCTTGCCTCCAACAATCTAGGTCCTCATTTTACTGACTTTGAAAGGATGGAAGTCTGAGTCAACCTTGAGCCAGTGAGGATCGAACTGCTGACAATCAGCAGAACTAGCCTGCATTCTAACCACTGTGCCACCACAGCTCCTAGAAGGTCCCATTAAAGTTTCCCATATTCCCTTTGTTGTATGTGCATTCTTTGCACCTTGAAAGTATCATGTATCTCAAATACAGCTTCAGTTGCAGGAAATTCTGTTGCTTATTTAACACTTTCTGCCCCTCCTCCAGTAATAAACTTGTGTGTTGTACATTGGGGGGAAAAATAACCTGTTCATATGGAATGATTTATTGCTAATGTGAAATTGAACCCAGACCTGAAAATTGAAGTGCAGATATCCACCGCTGTCCTAGAATTATTGTGACAAGATAGACAATCAAATCCCCAACAAATGCAACGTGTTGTACTTTATTAATCCTGTTTTGACAATTCCCTTTACATATATCTATCTTGTGTTTTTCAAACAAGATACAAATGTCACTGTATGTGTTTTACTGATTTTGTTTTTTCTTCTTCTGCTTTAATGCAGCTGTAAAATAATGCATGATCACTGCCTCGTTGTTTGTGCTGACAATGGGAAAGAAACCCAACAAAGACTTTTCTTGCATATTCAAATGGGTACTTCTTATTTATAGAGCAGAGGTAGATCTATTTCAGTTCTAACTAACCTCCAGACGTGATAGGCAGGCAGATCTATCTGGATTCAAATGAATCTGCTTCTATGATTCGACTTTAGATCTAGGATTGCTTGTCATTGCACTGATTAAGCATGAGGTGATTTGAACTGTAAGATAAAGACTAGAATGTATGAGTTGAATGGAGCATGAACTGCTTCACTTGCAATTTTGAGATGCACTCCTTATTCATTTTTTATTTCAGGCTGAAGAGAGATGGCCAGGTAAGAAGTGCCCCCATGGAATACAAAATAACAGAGTTGAAAGGGACCTTGAAGCTCTCCTAGCCCTACCCCTTCTCAAGTAGGAGACTTTATACCAGTAATGGCTAACCTTTTTGGCACTGAGTGCCCAAACCCCCAAAATGCAATGTGCATGTGTCCCCCAGGCATGTGTATGCACCCCACACATGCATGTGCATCCCTGCACATGTGTGCATGTCACCCGCATGCACCAGGGGTGAAATTCAAAAATTTTCCCTACCGGCTCTGTGGTTTTTCCCTACACGCTCTGTGGGCATGGCTTGGTATAACAGTAATACCGATTCAAATCGTCGCTATCACCTCTCCTGAGGTGGGCTGAGGTGGTTTAATTTCACCCCTGGCATGCACCCCACCCCCTGTGCATGCATGGCAGAGACCTGAAGGCCAGCTGGCCAGCAGGAGGTGTGCATACATGCACAGCAGAACTGAACTGGGGCAACAGCTCGCATGACCACAGAGAGGGCTCCGCGTGCCACCTTGGCCTTATACCATTCCACACAAACACTGTGCAACCTCTTCTTGAAAATCTCAAGGGAGGGATCACCCACAACTTCTGGAGACAAGTCATTCCACTGATTAATTATTCTCACAGCCAGGAAATTTCTCCTTAATTCTAGGTTGGATCTCTCTTTGATAAGATTCCATATATTACTTCGTGTCCTTCCCTCCTTTTCTCTGTGACAGCCCTCAAATACTGGAATACTGCTATCATGTCACCCCTAATTCTTCTCTTGAAATGTAGATTTTCTGAATATCCTTCATAGTGAGGTTGGAGGGGATATTGTGCTGGTGGCTTGTATGTTCTAATTTCTTAAATATTTTCTACCGTCAAAGAGACTACTGTACTGCTCCTTGGTTGGCAAAGTGCTTTGGGTTTTTTATTTGTCTTGGTCTTTCTTTGTAGTGCTCTTTGTTGGTGATGTTGACAGAGAGAACAGCAACTGAAGTTGTTTATATAAGCAAGGTATAACCTGCCTCATTCTCCATGCAACTGTAAGCAACATGCAAGCATATGGCAAATACATTTCAAAAACAAATATACTGGTACCTTTTTCCTGCCTAGCATTTTTGCCTGTCAACTTGGGTTCGCATTGAATTCAAGTAGAGAACCTTGAATTTGGAATTGAATGTAATTTGAATTTCAATGAATATTTAAGGGGCTGCCACAAAGAAGAGGGGGTCAAGCCATTTGCCAAAGCACCAGAAGGCAGGGCAAGAAGCAATGGCTGCACACCAACTAAGAAGACAACCAACCTAGAACTAAGGAGAAATTTCCTGACAGAACAATTAATCAGTGGAATGGGTTGCCTCCAGAAGCTGTGGGTGCTCCGTCGCTGGAGACTTTCAAGAAGAGACTGGTCAGCTACTTGTCTGGAATAGTGTAGGGTCTCTTGCTTGAGCAGAGGTTTGGACTAGTAGATCTCCAAGGTCCCTTCCAACTCTATCATTCTGAATTTACCAGTGTATGAGACTTCAAGAGGTACATGACAAAAGATTCAACCAAGAAAACTGGTTTAACCTGACAAAGACTAAACCAGGAAAACCGTATCTGGACCAGATGGATTAATGGGTTTTTGCTACAAATGTTTGGAAGATGAACTTTTACAACCTCTACAAAATACAATGCATTTTATTTTACAGGGAGGAAAGATGCCAGGGACTTGGAAAGAGGCTGATAAAAGTGACTTGTGACCATTTTTTCACATTTACAACCATTGCAGCATCCCCGTGGTCATTAATTTTCTGGACCAAATTTGAATGGCATTTCATGTCAGAATCTCTTCTTAGACTATTTTTTTTAAAGGGGTGGAAATCCTTTGCTTCTTTGCATGCGATTTTGAATTTGTGCAACGTTCTGCAAAGTCAGGAGCTCTTCTCCATTTCCAGGCTCATTGAGTGGTAATACTGAACAAAAAAGGATGCTTCTTGGAATATTTGGCTCACCTCAGATAAGTGCTCAGAAATACAGAGGCTTATCTGCTTTATCCAGCAGCCTCAGCCTGCATATCTAAGCTGTGTCTCTGAAAACAGAGTTTTATTGCAGAACTTAATAGCACTCTCGCTTCTGAGACTGGCCAGAAAGAGCAAGCTGTCTCTTTCATTGTATTATCGTGTGACACACAAAGGACAATGGGGATCTCCCAGAGGAAATGCCTTCCATTTTTCTTCCATTCACGTAAGCTCTTCCTTTCTCTCTATAGATTCTTTAAATGCACTCTGCTCTTCTTTTTAGACCATTTGCTTGGCATTGCTACTGAAGCTCTGATTATTCTCAGAAAAGATATTTATAGTTAAGATTCCTCTCTATTCCAGAGGGGAAGGTAGAAATCCAAAATGCTCCTTGCCCAGATTCCTAAATATGCTTGATAGGACCCCAAGCTAGTTCCTAGTTTGGACCTTGGGCTATTATGTCCATGAGTTGGGAGCTCAGCATTGTCCTGAAAAAGCATTTGGAAGCTTATTCAGTGTGCCATGTGCAGATCTGTACATCGGGGAAGCAAAACAACCACTTCATCAATGCATGGCAGAACATAGGAGAACAAACAAGGTAGTCCATCTGCGTTTAAAAGATACAGGCCATTCTTTTGAAGACAGCAAAGTCCACATTTTGGACAGAGGGGACTGCTGGTTTGAAAGAGGGGTCTATGTCAAAATTGAACAGCCCTCTCTCACCAGAGGGGGAGGGATATGACATAATGTATCTCCAGTCTACAACACAGTCCTTTCAACAGTTCAAAGAAGGCTCCATACACATTTGTACTACTCAGGTGACCCTGATGACACAGGTGGCCTCAAACACTCTCTAAAAAGAATGCAAATGACCAGCTGTCTGCAAGAAATATAAATCCTTCCATTCCCCACCATCCAGACAGAGCTGAAGAAGCTTCTTGGATGCTAAGCTAAACCAGAAAGTCCGGTTGCTTTTTTTGGGACTTTTATCCAAAAACACTGTGGAGAGGACACTGTGAATTGCACATAGAGAATGTTTTTCAATACATCACATAAATAAGGCATAAAGTTCTTCCTGTTAATCCTCAGTCTACAAAATTGCACCCCAATCTTTTGGATAATCTAGATTTTGGCCTCACTCACTGAGTGATTTTTGTGTTTGCTCCACTAAATAACACCTATACCAGAAGTTGATCTGAGAATCTACATCATCCAAAAACTTTTTAGCTTTCTTTCTGTCAGGCCGATTATCACTGAACTTTCTTTGCCTTGTACCTGTTGTTAAATATATTTAGACTGGTATTTGGGAAAGGGTTTCATAACTTTCCAAAGCTTGGTGCCCTCCAGGCATGTGGAAATTGCAGCTCAGAGAACTTCAGGTTTTCATGGACACAAACGTACTGTAAATAAATAATTGATAAAGGCTGGAAATGTGCAAATGTATCTATATATTCATAAGCTTTGTTTCAGTTCTTAAAATATTCAAGGGACATAGTTTACAAAGGCCACATAAGTAACTTTAGTCAGATTGCTTTTTTTTCCACCTCTGGCATTTCATGTTCTTTTTTCTTCAGAGCAACTTTTGAAATAAAGCAATTAAGCTCAGTTATTTCCTAGTGATTTTCTTTCTCAACTAGACACAGGGAAGAAAAGGGCACTCCCTGGTACCTCTCGTGTGGCATTTATTTTTGCTAACTTGACATTGCAACTGCCAAGGTTCTATCTAGCACTCACATCCCTTTGGAGACCTGCCTAGCATATGTTTTCCTACTGATGGGTCGCCTCAGTGCTGGCATTCAGTCAAACTGAAATTGGTCAAGGTTTTGAATGCTTGTTAATGAGGAAAGCATACAAAATTAATGCTCATTAGAGTGCTCATTAATATGTATACAATTCATGCTTTTGACTTAATTAAGAGAAGCCTCACTTCAGATCCATCCAATCTTGCCAAATAAGTATGTGTGTGTCTGTGCGTGTGTGTGTTTGTGTGTTTGCGTGTGTGCATGGCTGCATGCACAAAAGGTAGAAGATGGTGAGGAAGATGGAGAAGAGAGGAATTTCACTCCATGGAATGTATTTTCTGGAAGGAATTTATTTGTTAAATTTATGTGCAGCTATCTTGCCATGGGGCTACTCTAAGCAGCTATGAGAAATAGCTCTTAGTATTATTTATTGATTTAAGAAAATTTATATGGCCACCCAATTTACTCTCAGTGACTCCAGGCACCTTACAAAGATAGCAATAGCACTTTAGATTTATATACCGCTTATCAGTGCTTTTTACAGCCCTCTCTAAGCGGTTCACAGAGTCAGAATCAGCATATTGCCCCCACAAGCCCAATACAAAAACAATAAAAAACAACAATCTCCCACCCTGCTGGTGACAACAATCAAATGCGTCATGTGGTGAGCACCCTCCTACCCTGGGATCCCTAGGCTTGCTGTCAAAGCTACAACTTCAGGATCTTGTGAAAGAGTGAGGGGGAGATCTTATTTCCATGGAGATGATGGTCCACCACAGAGATGATGGAGCCACCACAGAGAAGGCCCTTATTCTTGGTCCTGCTAGATGGACCTCCTTAATAGGGAGGATCTGTAACATTCCTTCCTCCCCACTCTGATGGGTCAGGAATATGGGAACTGGGAAGAGACAGTCTGGGAAGAGACAGTCCTTCAAAAACTTGATCCAAAGATATATAGGGATTTGAAAGTGAATTCTAGCACATTGAATTGGATGCAGAAGGAAATTGGCAGCCAATGCAATTCCTGCAGGAGAAATGATTAACTATCTTGGAATTAACTTCTAGGAGCTGTCGAGGAACCTGGTAGGAAGGCTAGGTTAGGCAACATGGTGCTTATAGACATTAACTCCCCACACAACAGTACCCGTTGGCATTTCCTGCCTTTTTTAATGAATGGATGAATGAATCTGCTTGTGTTTCGATCAATCTTCCTCCTAAAATGAACTCAACACATTGTACCAAAAGAACAACAAAGGGAAATCTCGTCTATTCTAAAATTGGACAATGAAAACATCAGACTTAAAACAGTACAATTAAAAATGGCAATCCAGAAGGCAGTCAGGTGGAGTTATTGTTACCCTGCTAAAACGGGATGAATCGGAATGTTTTCTGAACTTGGTTGGGGGAATGTTACTGAAAATAACCTGCAGCCTTCCCTAATATGTTTGAATTGGCTGACATTAGAGAGATTATCTAGGCTTAGATTCCTTATCTTTTGGGTCCACTTAGACCCCAAAGGAATAAAACAAAAACGATGGATGCTTTCTCCAGCCCTTCAGCCCTTTACATCACTTATCTGTTTAGAAAAAAAAAAAAACCAGAACAAAAGTAAGGCAGAAGTGGGATGACGTTCTGGGATGGTAGGAAGAGTTTCTTCACCTTACTTACTCTCACTAAAATAATTTACTTTCTCTCAAATAGAATAAGAATAAGAAACAAAATAAGCTGGTGGGAGGCTTACTATATCCCAGAACTCAGCAGCTAAAATATATGTGCTATTTCAGAGCCCCAGAGCTGTCCAAGGTTCTGAAAAACAATTTCTACAGCCTTTAGCGATGAGATCCTTATTCAAATATGTCTGGGGTGGGATCCTGGTTAAGGAATGGTAAGCTAATATTATTTGGAACATATAATTATCATATTCCAGTGGTTGATTCCTTTTCTCTCTCCCCCCCCAACCCCCCAAAAATTCTCCATGTTGTGCTCTCAGTTAGGTTGAAAAAGTGAGCTGCTTAATTTTAATAGCCTCTTGTTTCTTCTCTCTTCTAGCCAAAGTGTGTGCTTTAGTTTCTTCTTAAAGGAAAATAGCAAAGGATATGAGTGAGAAAAATCCCTTTCTGTTTTTTTATGAATAAAAATGAACAGAATAATGCATATATATGTCTTGAATAGAATAATGGCACCGGCTTTGATATTCATGGAGCTGTCTATGGCTTTGTGCGGTATTCATTCCTGTTGACTTTGCTGATAATAAAACAGTATTTTTTGATGATCTGTCTTGAAGTAATTTTCATGATAATGGGATGACTAGACCATTTTCATTGTCCTTCTCTTTACTCCCTTTATTTCTCTCCCCACAATCTCTCTTTTATGGATCCTTATACCTATTGGCTGTCTCTACTGCTACATATAGCACTCATTTCCTCATTAATCTAGATCCTATTAGTAGCTGTTCATTAAGATATAAAAATAAATTAGACAGCATTTTGAATAGAAGAGATTTTGGCAGAATATTCCAACTTATTAAGAGAAATGACGCTTCAACTGAACCTCTAAATAATGTTATTTATTCTTTTTAAAAATCCAATTATTTCCTCCCCTCATTTAATATAGCTTGTATTCTAGAGTTTAGATCTTCACCTCCCATAGCACACCTTCAAATGTTGCATTTGTTCTCTGATAACTTTTCTTAGTTGCTATCAAAATACACTTTTTAATATAGCAGTATTAATAACAATCTAAACGGCGTGGTCATAAAATGCAGTGTCACATAACTGCATGCTTGACGTGATATGCAATCTCAGGAGTTGTGTTCCCCACTGTAACCCAAAGATCACCTAAGCTTTTAAGAAAGGACCTTATGTGACAGGAGTTCTAGGCAAGCAGGCTGGTGAGCGAGAACTGCAGGTGGGTGGGTAAGTGAGTGCTACTGAGTGCAGGTGGGCTGGCAGCACCTGCAAGTGGGTCAGTGTGGGCAATGGTTGGGCAGGTGGGAGGGGGTCTAGAACAATTCACTATAGATAATGCACCACAGCCAACTCACCTTGGCCAACTCACCACAGCCAACTTGTCATGGCCAAATCATCATGGGACATCTTGTTGCAGGGCAAGTAATGGTGGAGTAGAATCATCAAAGAAAGGATACAAAAAGAGGGACAGAATGAAATGTGAATGACAAAAAGTAAAATATATTTTTATTTATTTTAAATAATTAAATTGAATTGTTAAATTATTCCACAGAAAGTTGTCCTGCAGCGAGTTGGCTATGGCAAGTTGTCTGGTAGTGAGTTGGCTGTGATGAATTGGCCATGGTGAGTTGGCTGCAGCAAGTTGTCCCATTCTGCAGGTTGGAGGCTTCACTGAGCAGGGATAGGTCAGCAGAGTAACTACTACAGGGCAAGGGCAGGCCAGAGGGTCTGTAATGAAGTCCCTGAGATCTCATACTCTGTAATGGGGTTCCTCGGGAGAAAATGCATGTAGTACTGATTTATGGGAGTCACTTGTGATCTTCTCTGTTGACTTCTCCATCATCTTTGCATGTTGGAAGCCAGCAAGGAAGGTTGCAGATGACATTCGTGTGACCATGCCTTGCTACAACATTGTGATTTGGTAAGCCTGAGCACCTGGATCTTGACTACATGACTGTGGGGATGCTGCAACAGCTGCAACTTCACATGTTCCCCCCAGTTTCAGCACCAGTCTAACTTTGAACTTTCCTAACCCGAGGACTATCTGTACAAATTGTGCCTTTGCTTTTTGGTACCTCTTTTGTGGCAATTTCTGATGAAGCACTACCTGTTGCAAATTAGAACCCAGGACTATAGCTACTTGACCTGTCTCCAAAATCTTCCAGAAGTTAAAATTCAACTCACTCTTCATAGCTGAAATCAGGTGACTATGGAGACAACAGGAAACATCCTGATTCCATTTAAATATAATCAAGATTCAAGTGCCTAATCAGAGTAAGTCTCATGGGCAATATTTCTAAACAAATACATGCCTTGTCCAGTATATCTTCACAGCCCTTTACCATACGTGAGCTATATTCTATTTAATCTTGCTAGGTTCTGGCACTAGAATGATGTGCTATGAGCCAGAATTTGGAATCTTAGCTTGGTAATGCAAAAATGAAGGCATCTTCTTGGCATCATATAAGGAGTCTTTTCTTCCTTGAAACCCATGCTTTCCAATGTTTCACTTGGGCCCCCTAAATTCATCGCTAGAGGCCTTAAACAATGGTTTCCCTCTAATGATGAAAAAAGATTGCCCACTTTACAAATGGGGAAACATGGAAAGTTCTCCTTCACATTGCTCCTTTCATTTTGCACTGCAATATCTCAATTTTGTGAGTAATTTAATTTTTATGTGACTTTGGAGAAAGAAACAAGGGATCATATTCAACCCAATTACCAACTCATTTTGCTTAAGGCATTTTTAATACTATCCAATACCCATTAAGAAAATCAACTCATCACTTTACTGTGCAAAATTAGCCAAAGACTTATTATTTCCTGAGTAATTAAATTATAACTGATTGTTTATTCAGCCCATTTTGGATCTTTTCCATTCCATTTATCTGTTACTTTTCTAACTTCTGAACAATGTATAATTCCCCTTGCAAATTTATTTATTTATTTTATTTATTTATCATATTTATAACCCGCTCCCTCTCCCCTAAGGGACTCGGGGCGGGGTACAGGC
>JAOYMU010000020.1:30958761-30972792 GCA_025802295.1 Psammodynastes pulverulentus
TTATTTTATATTCATGTACACTGAAGAAGGTATTTAATTTCGTTGTACGAGGTACAATGACAATAAAGTGAACTAATGCATGGACTAGAAGACTTCCAAGGTCCCTTCCAACTCTGTCATTCTATAATTTTTGAACTGAATTATGACACCAGGATGGCACTCCCATTTAAACCAGTCAAATGAACAAACAAAGATCCCCTCCCATTTTGCAGTCAAGAGTAGTTGCAAGTCTCCTTTGCAGACTATTTCTGTCTACTGCAAGCCTGGACATGTTATTCCAAGAATCTCCATATCATTTTATACGAAGGGCAAGTTTGTTGGAACAAGAAACCAAAGAAACTCCAGGCTATTGACAAGGAGGAAGACCTTAGGCTGTGTTGAATCTCAGTTGATTATTCAACTGCATTTCACCTTGTTTACCAAAACAGAGAGGGAGGAAAAACTGAACACATCACGGATGACTTGATTTTTTAACGCTAGTGCTAAAACGATAAAGTAAAGAAATAGGGCATCTTTAATGGATGACTGTCCTGGAAATGTGAGCTAATCGGCATGCTCTTAAGTATCTCCAAGATGTCAAAAAACAAAAAACAACAAAAAATCCCATCCAATATAAATGTTTTCCAAGAGCTGTTTTTTTTCACGCTTTATTATGTCAAAAATACATGTCTGAAGCAGGAAGAAAAACTCCATCTTGTGCAAGTGGCCAAACCAGATATATCCTTGTCAGTAATGAAAGGAAGAGAAGATGTTTCACCACTAGATGGCAGCAAAGAGATACAGAAAAAGCATTTGCTGCCACCTAAAGGGTTGCCAGATTTTTGCATATGGGATCTAGTAGCCTTAAGCTCATTGAAAAAAGCAATACTAGAGGGCAAAAATTACAGCCTTGATTAGAGAAAAAATGCTCATTAATTTTAATGCTGATTGGAAGCCGCCTTTTAGTCATTTTTGCATGAAACATAAAATGGTGCCTACCAGATGAAACTTTTTTTGAATCTTTATAATATTTGTGCAATTCATATATATTAATAGTTCTAGGAACTATTTGCTAGCCTTCACCAAAACAAAACAGATTTTGGTTCTCAACAGAATTAGCAGAATAACAGAGTTGGAAGGTACCTTGGAGATCTTCTAGTCTAATCCCCTGCTCAAGTAGGAGACCCTATACCAGTGATGGTGAACCTATGCCATGCGTGCCAAAAATGGCACGAAGAGCCATCTCTCCGAGCATGCCAGCCATCACCCATTGCTCTTCCGGGTTCCAGTGCATGCATGCAGGCTGGCCAGCTGATCTTTGCATGCACGGGAGTGCCAGAAACCAGAACAGCAGCTCCCAGGCAAGCATGCGCACGCCAGCCAGCTAGTCTTTGCGTGTGCATGCACGTTAGAAACTGGAAGACCAGGTGGCTGGTGCTTATGTGTGCACCGGGAAGCTAAGCTTCTGGTTTCCAGTGCTACTGCACATGTGTGTTGGGGAGCTGCTCTTCCTGTTTCTGTGCATCTCTTCACAGACCAGTATTTTATTATTATTATTCTTTCACTTTGAGCAGGAATGCTCCCATTTTTCCAGTTGTGGGCATAGACCAATCTTGCAGCTGTTATGACATGCAAAATTAAGTATATTATTCCTTTACTATATTTTCCTTCTATAATTCCCAATAGGAACATTTCTGGTCAGAACTGTATTTTTTGGCTAAGCATCTCTTCCAACCACATCTTTATCTGCCACCAGAATTCTTTCACTTTTGTGCATGACCACCACATGAGATAATAGGTCCCTAATGCTATATTGCATTTCCAACATTACGGTAACATATTTTTGCTCATTTTTGTCAATCTTGTTGGAGGAAGGTGCCATCTCTAGAACATTTTATATTGATTTTCTTTATATGAAGTTGCCAATGTTAGTTTTCTATGTCTGTCCCATAACTTTTGCCGATTGTCCAGTTCAATGTTGTAATTGAAGTTTTTAGCCCATACTATCATAACTTCTTTAACTTGTTCCTCCTTCATTTTATATACCAGTAGGTATTTATATGTTATCTTGATTGCTTTTTCCTCTGGTTCCTAATAATATTTTATCTAATGCCATCAATTCTCTCTGTAAACCGCATTTGTTCTTATCCTTCTTATAGCGTGATTGGTTTTGTAGGTATGCCCACCATTCTGGTTGTATCTCTTCTTCTTTCAGTTCCTGTCTGGATTTTAGTTCCCCCTTTTCATTTAGTATTTCTCTATAAGTAATAACTTTCCCCAGATTAATAAAATTTGGGTGCACGAATGCTTCTAATGTTGAGAGCCATGCTGGTGTCTTTATATAATTCTGCTGTTTAATCTTAAGCAGAGCTTGTCTTATACAGTATAATGCCTCTTGAAGTACTGGTGAGCTTTATATCTTTCATCCCACAAAAAGGCATGCCATCCTAACTGTAAATCATGGCCTTCCAATGTTAATAACCTTCTATTTTTAAAATTTACCCAAGATTTATTCAAATCTTCAGATTATTTTTTCTCTAATTTTATAGGTATATTTTGGAAAAGAAAAAGTATTTTTGGTAAAATGTTTGTTTTTATTGCTGCAATTCTCCCCATAAAGGAGAGTTGCAAATTTTTCCATCTTTCTAATTCCATCTTTGTTTGACTGTTTAAATTAGTATAATTGTCCTCCTTAATTGTTATGCACCCTGCTGTTAGTTGTATTCCCAAGTATTTCACTTTCTTTATTATTTGGATGTTTATTTTCTCAACCAAATCTTTTTTTGTGTCTTTGACATATTTTTTAACTATCCTTTGGTTTTGTCTATTTATTTTTAATCCAGCTAGCTCCCCATACTCTTCATGTACTTCCATAAGCCTTGAGCCCGATTGTAGTGGCTCCTCCATAATAAATACAAGGTCATCCGAAAATGCTTGTAGTTTATAGACTTCTTTCTTAATATTTAATCCTCTAATTTGGTTATCCTTTCGAATCATCAGTACTTCCAGAATTAATATAAACAGTAACAATGATAATAGGCACCCTTGTCTTGTACCCTTCTTAATTTGGAAGTTTTGTGTCGCTTCTCCATTAACTATAACCCTGGCCTCTTGCTTAGCATATATAGCCCTGAATATATTAATAAATTTATCTCCAAAATCCATATAGCTTAACTGCCTTAACATAAAATTCCAATTGATATTATCAAATGCCTTTTGTGCATCTAAAAATAACAATGCCATTTGCTTTTCACTATGAACCTCATAATATTCCAAAACATCCAAAATCATTCTCATATTATTTTGTATTTGTCTTTTTGGCAAAAAGCCATTTTTGCCAAACATGTATGAATTCATTCAAAAACCTTTCAAGTCTTTTGGCAATTATCGGCATAAATATTTTATAATCTGAATTCAGTAGCGACATAGGTTTGTAGTTTTTGATCATTGTTAAATTGCACTTTCTTTTGGGATCAATGCTATATTTGCTTCAGTCCGTGACACTGGTGCCTTTGCTTCTTTTAAAACTGCATTGAACACCTACAATAGTATTTGACCTAGCGAGTCTTGTAGCGGTAATCCGTCGGGGCCTGGCATTTTATTCTTCTGTTTTTTCAGTGCCTCTGTTAATTCTAACATTTTTATGTCCACATTTAGCATACTTTTTATTTCTTCTGAGATTTTGGGTAGATCTGCTTTCTTGAAGCATTGTAGTATCCTTTCTTCCATATAGCATTTATTATCATCATATAGTTTCTTGTAGAAGTCCTGAACTATTTTTTCCTTCTCTTTGCTATGGTAATACATAATTCCTTCATCATTTTGCAGTTTGTTAATCCATCTTTTTTCCTTCTGTTTTTTCAGTTTATATGATAGCCATCTCCCTGGTTTGTTTGCGTTTTTGAAAAAAAAATTGACTGTTTCTTTTTATTTGTTGTGCTAAATCTTCTTTCTCAAGAATGTTCAAGTTATGTTTAACTAATTCCATTTGCTGTTTGAGACTTCCTTTTGGGGGCTTTTTTTGTAATTCTGCTTCTAGTTTTCTAACTTCTTCTTCTAGAGTTTCTCGTCATTGTTTCTTCTTTTTATTTTCTTTTGCCATATAAGCAGACCTCTCATATATGCCTTCGTGGTATCCCATAGATTTTTTAGACTTGTATCCTCTTTCTTGTTTTCCTGGAAGAACAAACATAGTTGTTCTTCCATCTTCCATTTAAAATTTGTTCCATTTGTTTTAAAATTGATGTTTTTAGGGTTCATCTATCCATTTTTTCTTTTCCTTCCATCTAATTCTCACCAGATTGTGATCAGCCCAAAGATTAGTGTCTATTTTCACCTCCTCGACTGCCTGATACAATTCCATAAATATCCAGACCATATCGATTCTGGACCATGATTGAATGAATAATATGTATACTGATTTTTCCCTTGGTTCCTTTTCCTCCAGATATCCTGAATTCCCAATTCCTCTACCACCTTAAAAAATTTTTTAGGTAATATTCTTCTAATTCCTTTTCTTTCTTTGTTACTTTTATAATCTAATTTTTTATCTGTTATCACATTAAAGTCTCCCGTAATACAGATATTGTTGTATTCTATCTCTTATATAATATTATATAATATTTCCTATAAAATTGTTCTAGCCCTCTATTTGGAGCATATATTTCTACTAACACCACTTGTTTTTTATTTAATGTTGTTTTCACAATCAGGATCCTTCCTTCATTATCTTTATAAATTTGCTTAGCTAAAATTGACTTTTTGATGTATAATACTACCCTTCTTTTCTTGTGCTCCAATAGCGATGTGAACATATCTCCCAATTTAGGTAGTCCAATAGATGTTTTTGCTGCTCTCTTATGTGGACTTCTTGGGTTGCTATTATGTCCAAGTTCATTCTATTTAGTTTATTAAATATTTTTTTCCTTTTTTTGAGGAGAGTTCAAGCCATTTATGTTCAAAGATAACATCCTAATTTCTTCCTGCATTTTCCTATTTATATCTAGTGGTTATACTCCTTGTTATTCTGGCTTCTTTCAGTTCTTCTCTCAATTCTTTTTTGTCTTCTCTCTTTATTTTCAATTTCTTCTCTTTTTCCATTTTCCCCTCCTCTACATTGTGCTTCTTTCTCTTCTCTAACCAATATTCTTGACTCATGCTGTCTTTCTTCTTCTACTTCCCTTTCTTCTGGTTCTTCACTACCAAAGATCTGTTTGTAAAACTCCTCTGCTTTGTCTAGAATATCCACTCTAATTCTCTTTTCTTGCCATGTGGTCATTATTCCCTCTGGGGTCAGCCATCTAAAGTTGATATTGTGTTGGTCAATTTAGATGTCAAGAATTGGTAGGGCCTTTGTAAGTCCCTAACTCTTTTTGGCACTTGTTCAAGCACTATCAGCTGTTTCCCCCTATACTCTAATGGATTGTCTCTTGTCCTAACATCTTTTCTAACCACCTGTGTATCTTTGTCCAAATTTTTTTTGCTTTGACACATGTCCACCACATAAGATAAAATGTGCCCATTTTTTGATTACATTTCCAACATTTGCTAGACATACCAATCTCTTCTTAAAACATTCAGTGTTGGAGCACACACAACTTCTGAAGGCAAGCCATTCCACTGGTTAATTGTTCTCACTGTTAGGAAATTTCTCCTTCATTCTAGGTTGCTTCTCTCCTTGATTAGTTTCCTTAGATTGTCTTGCCCTTAGGGGCTTTGGAGAATAGATTGATCCCCTCTTCTTTGTGGCAGCTCCTCAAATATTAGAACACTGCTATCACCCCTAATCTTTCTTTTCACTAGACTAAACAAAACTTGGTTGAAAAGTTTCTGCAATTAATGTATCAGCTTGGATCAGCTTCACTGCGGCAGAGACCTTAGTGTGGTACATG
Organism: Psammodynastes pulverulentus; assembly: GCA_025802295.1. Taxonomy (NCBI): domain Eukaryota; kingdom Metazoa; phylum Chordata; class Lepidosauria; order Squamata; family Psammodynastidae; genus Psammodynastes; species Psammodynastes pulverulentus. The sequence continues at coordinate 30,964,632 of JAOYMU010000020.1, forward strand.
TTTACATTTTGACATTCCCTTTAATATATGCATTGCTGCTGAGCGGTGCTGGGGACAAGGAAATCATTACTAATTGATATGCCTTAATGGTCTGTGAAGATGGACCCAGGAGAGCTGCTTAAGGGAAGATATTTGGTTTTAATTATGCCCACAAAAGTCGAAGCTGAACCATCAAGACAGCTATATTATTATCAGAGTGCTAAACCTCAGGTTTGCTGCTAATTTGACACCATTGTATAAAAATATAGTGCATAAGAGACTTGCATTTAGGGGAATGTGCAGGAAAAACAAAGATTGTTTGCCAGGAATTTGTATTTGCTGGAGATGCTGCAGCAGATTTAACAAGTGGAATCGACAGGAGAGGAAAGAATGGGATAGTATTTGATTTTTCATAAAAATCCCAGTTTGAATTCCTTGCCTCCATGGGTGTTTGCAAAAATGACAAAAGTAATTTCAAATAATTTGCTTCTGCTTTTCTTCCTGGTGACACACCCAATGAGCATTTGCTCTCAAATTCTCCTCCTGGTAAGATGCAGCTTGCTAAGAGACAGGCTTTGAAAATTCCCTAAAGCCTTCCCTTAAATAAAATGCTTTTCAGTTATGATTTAATCTGATCCACTAATCACTGCTTCTCAGCAATGCTTTGAGCAAACCTGTAAAAAAAAAAAAGCTCCTACTTCTCACATTTTTTAAGCTGCACTCACAGAAAAACAACTTCAAAATCACAAGAAAGAAGGGTCATTTGAGTTCCTCAATATCTTGCACACAATTCCCAGGATCCCTCCAAAAGTGGATGCTGAATTGAAGGTTACAGATACATAAAAGTCATGGCACTCAATCCTTATTTAATGAAACGCAGCATCAAATCAAAATTAAATTGAATTGTCTATTTATTTATCACATTGGTGCCAAATGATTTTTAAAACATAGAAAGCGGATGGCAGGGAAAGACCTGGAGGTCCATCGTGTCTGTGCTTTGAGTTTTTTTAATTTTATTTTCAATTTTTTTGTCAGATGGACATGTTTAAACTTAGTTACTGATGATTACCTGTGCACAACTCACTTAACTGCCTAGAAGTTCCATTCCCAATTGTGGTCATAAGTTGAGGACATATAGGACATTACATATATAATGTGTTGATGTCAGACACAGACGCAAAATGAGGGAGGTCTTACTTTAGTTATGCTCCTGTCAGGTGCTGGGAAATCAGGAGATTTGGGAAAGTGAGTGTAAAGTTTTATTGCAAACTTAAGCTCAAGATGTTAAGGGAAATGAGTGGGAGATAAGAGAGGCATTCAATGTGGGCTGGACTTAGATCTCTTGATGGTGTACAGGGACTCATGACTTATGATGTATTTGATCCCTTCGTCATGCTCAGCCTGGTCATGTCCTACTGCTCCAGCTGCAATTTTGCTTGCTGATTTTTGCATTTTCTGCGGACCATATTATTCACCCATCTATTGTTACATATCTATTTGATGCTTTTTAAAAAAGATATTGCATCTTAAGTCTACTTTTTGCATAAAGAGCATATGTTCTACTACAGAGTTACCACTCGGATGGAGCACCTTCTTTGCTTAAGCACTGTTCATGTTTGCCTCCTAGGGAAAGCTTCTGTTAGAAATCTATTTCTTTCTCAAGCAACAGAGATTTGCCTTGAGTTTAGCACATAAAACCCCCCAGGCTCTAAAACTAGAGAAAGATTCAACTGCTTTCCCCAGAGATAAGACTCGTGTCTGTGCAATATGTTAAAATTTACATAATGAGCAAATTTTAATCAGGCTATACACCAAGTGTATATTGTGAGAGTTGCAGAAACATAGCAAGTTGATTCTCAACAGGCATTGTAGTTTGTTGTTTATTCTGGCACAAATGCCCGGAAGGTAGAGCTTTAATATAGAGACAAGAAAATCTTCCACAAACAACACTGCCTGTCTTGAACTCCATATGATGGATTTTTACAAAGAAGGCAACAAACCAACCAACCAACCAACCAACAAACTAAAGCCTAGCCTCTGCCGAACAATTTTATGCATGCCATTTAGTCCGCAACGTCACGAGAAGCGGTTGCTTTGGGAAGCTGAGCTAGACGGAGAAAGGAATTCGCCGATACATCTGTTTGTGTTCAGGAAAGCACAGGGCTTTAGGCATAGGGAGAAAACTTTTTCAGTTCAAGGTGGGACCTTATTTAACAGAATAACAGAGTTGGAAGGGACCTTGGAGGTTTTCTAGCCAGGCCTTAGGCCTATACGCAACATCTCCAGAAATGAAAGGGTTAGCCAACCCTCCATTTCTGGGTGCAAATGCCTCCCCCCCAGTGAAAGGATGGGAAGAGACCAGCAAAGTATTCTGCTCCCATCACCAAGAAAATTAAGACATTGGAGGCTGATCTTATTAAAAAGCAATATATTGTGTCAAAACAGCCAACATTTCATACCTGAGGTGGCAGAGGCAATACATCCCATTGACTCCTCAGAAGCAATTAACAATTAAAGCCCATTTGCAACCCCAAAATAATAAATAAATAGCAGAAGGAGAAGGATTGACAATACTTCTATGCAGGCAATACTGAAAGAGACTAAGCTAAAACTGGATTAACCCCTTCCTTCCTTTTTCGGCCTGTTTTTTGCCATTTCTGGGCTGTTTTCTGGGCCATTTTTGGGGCCATTTCCAGCCATTTTGGGGGCCATTTTTTACCTGGAAAACAGCTGAAATTGGCTGAAAATGCCCCCCAAACCGCCCAAAAAGCAGACAAGGCAGGGCCAGCCAGTGGTGGGATTAGCAGGTTTGCTGAACTAGGCAGAATTTAAACAACCAGTTCGCCTGAACCAGCTGAATCCCACCTCTGCCTCAGGTGCATCTCAGAATAGCTTGACTCCCTCTTCTTGGTGACAGCTCCTTAGATATTGGAACACTGCTATCATGTCACCCCTAGTCCTTCTTTTCATCAAACTAGACATATCCAGTTCCAGCAACTGTTCTTTATATGTTTTAGCCTCCAGTCCCTTAATTGTCCTTTACAGGACCCCTAATGTTAGTTAGTTAGTTAGTCTCTTCTTCTTCCAGTTGGGATAGTAATCCAGGGCTCTCCCAGGGTCCTAGCTGCCTCCTCCGGTATGTTCTGAGAATGCATAAAATCTTCCGTAATAGCCTTTTCACATTTCAGTCCAATTTGTAACAAGGCTTGCCAGCTGTAGATGTTCCTTGCCCCACAGGAATCAATCAAGAAAAAAATCCCAAACACGCACAGAATCACCCACACCTTACACTGAAAGAAGGAGCTCCCAGCCGCAGCAACCACGTGCGCAGCCATCTTGGAATGTGTGGGTGTGTGTGCATACACACACATCAACACCCACACAACATGCCATTGCGTATGCTTTTTCTCTATGTGCATGCTGTGTGTTTATGTCACATTCCTTACATAGAGCACATAAACTGTGAAAGGAACACATTGATTATTCAGTCACTGTGCAGCCGCCAAGCATGTTTTCCCTCCATCTTAAGTGTTCAGAAAGGTGCAGCTCTTTTCCCACCACACTTTATATATTAAATTTGTATTCTTGCTTGATAGCTATACCACACCAAGGTTGCTTGTATTGAGACATGGTTAAAAAGAATAAAAGAATACAATTAAAATGAAAGGGAAATTAAAGTGTACAATTACAACCAATCCAGTTAAGTAATAAATAGCAAAAAGAAGGGGGGGGGGGTTGACCATTTCCCCAAACATTGGGAAATTGGGGCCAAACCCACCTTCCTGGTAAGAGCAGTCTGTAACCTTGAGAACACACGGGAGAAACCCCACAAGCTTCTGGCAATGAGAGAATCTTTAAAAGGGTCTCTCTTGCTAATCTAAGTAAGAGGTTCCTGACTTGGGTATATAATACTGGTGTTAACTGCTGAACTGATAGATCTCTCTCCACCAGTGCAAAACAGCTGTTAGTCAGACAAGCTACAAAATCTAGCTATGTATGAGAGTGTCTCACCACATCTTATATTTTAAAGAGCAAGATACATTACATCCATTTTGGAAAAGGGACTCTGAGAAAATGCTTTGAAAATATCTGTTATGGTACTGATGCTCTTTGCAAAAGCTATCTCAGATCTAAAACTGTACAGTGTTGGAAATGTTTCTGAGCATCCCACACTGGTTTTATATTTGAACTGGAGCTGCCTTGTGCTTTCTGCCAAGGAGGAACAAATGACTCTGCCATAAGCAATCAGAATGAACTTTGCAAACACTTTCCCAGGGTTTGTAGGAAAAACCCTCGCTCTGTTTCCTGCCAAGCAATAGTTTAAGGGCCTATCTTCAACAGTCCTGCTCTGGGCAATTAGGTAGAAACTTTGCTGTTGACATTGAGACTGGAGGCTAATTGCCAGCAGGCATGCAGTAGATTGGAGAGAGAAGAGATATAAAGAGGACAGGTAGCAGATGGAAATGATGCTGCTAGAAGATTGGGCCTGAGTCTCACTGGGGTTGTAAACTTGTATCTGGGATGAGTAATTTCAGATGGCAGGTGGGGCACATAGAACTGGATGTTCTTTCAATTCAGAGAAAATGAGCAGTTGAGGAGAAGAGTCCTTGTCAAATATCTTTTCTGGAATCCTGCTTTTGGTGTGTAGCTTTTTTTTTAATGGGTGAACATTGGATTCCATGAGCCCCTGCACCAGCCTGCATGCCACAGGCGATATATTCTTCAATGCCTTAGTAGTCCTGACAGCTTGTTTATTTGTTTAAATTATTAACAGCTGCAGGGCGAATAATTTTCATCTTTTCCTCTTCTGATGAAATCCTGAATCCATGCTGCTTTTAACCTCAGGAAAAAAAGCTGTCACTGGATATTTCCTGGCCATCCCTTGCAATGATGCTATTACCTAGAATGTTGTGCCAACACAAGCATTTCAAAAAAAAAATTATGTCCAGTCTCCACTATAGAGTGAACCATGGGACTCTTGTTTATTGATTGTAATTTGAAATTCAAATTTTATGTTGGAAGAAGAGGTCTATTTACGGAAGTTTTTTACATATGGAAAAAAACTGAATTGACTGTGCAAATTCTTTCCTTTTTCCTTTCTCTAATTTAAAACATTGAATTGACCCTTGTTTCATAGGTTAATTGGCCAAATTTATTATCATTTAAAAATACAGGTGCAAATCATGTTTAATTATAGGTACTTAATTTAGCTATGAAAGCAAATGTCTGGAACTGATCTTGCCTACAAAGAATTTTTGGCAGGAGGACTGTAGCATTTCAGTGGTGTGGCAGAATTTTAGGGGCGGGGGGATGAAGAACATCTTCATCCAAAGAAGACAACTTAGAAAAAAGTGTATTTTTTAAAAAAATTAATGAAATTTAAGAGTGACAGAATGATTTAGGAAAAAATAAACCTATTTGGTGAATGGTACAGAAGGGAGCTGAATATTATTAGGCAATTGAGCTCCACCTATATAGAAAATTCTTCAATGCTCTTTGCTTGATATAAAATATGTTCTTAAACTAGGTAGCAGTTCAGTGAGGTATCTGCAGCCTGTTCATAACTTAAGCTGAAAGTGGCCATATAACTAGACTTCTCTGCATTCTGTTTGTTGCCTTGCTTTTTCTTGCACATGTCTTTAAACCTACTTAGTCTACCATCCTGTTTCCCACAGTGACTAAACAAATAGGTCTGATGGATCCTACAAGAACATCAGATCAATAATTCTTCTCCGCTGTGGTTTTCTGGGAAGTGGTATTTAGAGGCTTGCTGTCTCGGAGGCTGATGGACTAGGATTAGATTCCCAGAATTCCCAGGGGAATGACTAATACTGCATCTTCATTGTGACCAGAACATGAGTTTATTAAGTCTGTTGAGGGTAATTAAAACAGCTCTCCTTTCTTTGCAGAGGAGTAGCCTTTTTAGTCTGCAATAGCCAAAAAAAACCCAGGGGTCTTTTGACTCTTGAAAAACTATCAAATTTATTATTTGATCAAGGGCCTCCCTTATTTGTTTCTAGATATAAGAAAGTAAGACTGATAAAGTAGGGGGGAAAGGACCTAAAGATTTCATTCTTCGTCTTTACTCACAATTTTCAAACTGATGTGAAGATGATGTAAATCATAAACTAAAAGTTTTTAATTGTTTTCAATTATTTTCAAAAGAAAACTGGAATTGATTCAAATTAAGGTAATCAAGTTTAATGCATAAGAACATTTTCCGTGGTACATTTGCTCTGGAGGATTTATCTACGTTCCACAATCTGCAGTGCTTTTTAAAGGTCTCCTACCTCCTCCACTTCACTTATAAAGCTTCCATTTTTAGTAATTGTTTGAAGAAAAAAAGGAGATGAGGAAAGTCTATGCCATTTCCATTACTTCAATGCCTGAGTAGTTGCACTAACGAACCTTCATTGAATAGCTAAGTTTAAATCATAATATTCCAGAAACAATTTGTACAGTAATTTTGACAATAAAAGTAGCTTGGGCAATGGTGTTGGGGGATTTATTGTCATTTTGTGCAGCTTAATTAAGTTATTTGATATGAACTACCTTTCCTTCAGAGGTGGAGCTTTTTTTCTGTTTCTTACTTCATTAATAGAACACTGTTATACTTCTCTCTTGTGTTTTTTGCAAGTAGCTGCCTCATTTTCGTTTCCACAACACTAAATGCAGGGTAGAATAATTCTAGAAGGTATTATTTACAATGGCAGAAAAATTCTAAAGGAGGAAGAAGGTATAAATGGAAAGAAGGAAAAAATAAAATGAGAATGTCAGCTTTGGAAGCCATATTAGAATCAGAAGCTTCCACGCTGTCACGCTTTTGAGCATGGGAAAATGGGAGAGGGGATTTCTTGGAGTGTATGTGGTTAGACATAATAGCATTCTTCTCTGGAGTCAAGGTCATGTTATTTCTGCACCTGGAAGATGAGGGGAAGAGAGGAAGGTTGAAGTGATTGGTCCATGTGATGCAATGATGGGTGCAGGGGGGTGGATTTGTAACTTTCTAATTGTTGGAGGAAAACCTGGAACTCTCAGATTCGGGTTTTCCCAGATGTGCCAGTAAGACAACTTCAGTAAAATGGAACTTTGAGATGATGCCTTTCTCCTGTGTGATGCGATGGTATCCACAGATCTGATGGGTTGCCTCTTCTATTACTAAATCTAGACAGAGAGTGTGAGACTATGAGACTGAGGACACTCCCCCTATGTGCTGTCAATCACTGCCAATTTCTCTGATGTCTTTTTAAAATGTATTGTCTAGAGGTGGATATATTACTCAAAAACTGGACATAGTATTTGAATGAAAAATTGTAATTCACACACACACACACACACACACACACACACACACACATATTTGGAGACTAAAGATTCACTTGCTCTTTTTAAAGCCACACAAAATCCAAACCTTAATATTGAGCCTCTTATTTATTATTCCAAGATCACATTACTCAATCAGATATTCTCTATGCTATATTGGTTCGTGTTCCCTAAATGAGCTTCTCTCTATTAAATGTCATTTTGTCACTTTCAGCTTTCTTCTCTAGAGTTATCAAGATTTTGAATTTTACATCTGTCCTATAAGACACGAATTATTTCACCCACTTTGGGCTCATCTGGCAATCTGATAAGTTTTCTCTCAGTTTCTTTCTTTAAGTCTCTGACAACAATTGAAGAATATGGGACTCAGAATTGACCTTGGTGGTATATCCATGTGAACATTATGAAATTCATATAGTAACCAAACACTGCTTGGACTTTAGAAGTGTGTGTGTGTGTGTGTGTGTGTGTGTGTTTGACATAATCTAAAGGTTCACTTGCCCCTCCCCCTTTTTGAAGCCACACAAAATGCACACTCATATTCAGTCTCCATTTAATATTCCAAGGTCTCTAGAAATTACTAAACCAGATATTCTCTATCCTATAACTGTTCATTTGTATGTTTCCTAAGTGAACTTTTTCCTCTCTTAAATTTCATTCTGTTACTTTCAGCCTATTTCTCTAGCCCAGTGATGGCGAACCTATGGCACACATGCCACAGGTGGCACGCGGAGCCATTTGTGCGGGCACGTGAGCCATTGGCAAACTTACCTGCACTGCGTATGCGCGTGCCTCTCAGCTGATTTTTGGCCCGTTTGAGGCCATTTTCGCCCTCCCGGAGGCTCGAAGGAAGCCTCTG
>JAOYMU010000020.1:31769117-31779224 GCA_025802295.1 Psammodynastes pulverulentus
GAGATTCGATCTGCCTAATTACAGGCAGCTGGCTTGTTAGCAGAAGTCTTGCAATTACTACAATTACTGCAATCATTTCTCTGCGCCACCACAGCATCTTCATGGTCATGTGGTTTACATTTGGATGCTTGACAACTAATTCATATTTATGAGGATTGCAGTGTCCTGAGGTCATATGATCATCTTTTGTGACCTTTTAACAAGCAAAGTCAACGGGGAAGCCTGATACACTTATCAACTGCAGTGATTTGCTTAACAAATGTGGCAAGAAAGGTTTGAAAATGGGGCAAAACTCACTTAACAAATTTGTCACTAAGCAATATAAATTCTAGACTCAATTGTGGTTGGACAACTTATATTGTCTGGGCTCTCATATCTTTGGAAAAAACATCCCTGGTAAAACTGGTAAAACTCTGCATATGATGCTTTAAATTTTCATTTAGATTCTTTTAATTGAGAAAGAGGACCGCATCCAGCATCACATTTATTCTGAAGATATTTCATAGACTCCAGAGACCTCCTTAGGCAATAAAAAAATGACAGCGGGCTGCAGTGGTTATTTACTCAGAAGAACAAGGAAAGAAATTTTAAATAGTTAAAAGTGAGAAGAGGTGGGGAATGATTTGGCAACACCTGAACAGGTAAATAAACATTTTGGGACTGGGTACATCTTCGACGGAAATGCCACCGGAAGTCCTCAAAACGAAAGAATATTGACTACCGTGATGGTGCAGTGGTTAGAATGAAGTATTGCAGGCTGACTTTGCCCACTGCCAGCAGTTTGATCCTGACTGCCTCAAGATTGGCTCAGCCTTTCATCCTTTTGAGGTTGGTAAAATGAGGACCCGGATTGTTGGGGGTGATATGCTGACTCTGTAAACCGCTAAGTGAGGGCTATAAAGCACCGTGGAGCAGTATATAGGTCTAAGTGCTATTGCTATTGCTGTGTAAGAGCCATAGTGGTGCAGAACTTAGAATGCGATATTGCAGGCTAATTCTACATTCCCACTGCCAGCAGTTTGATCCTGACTGGCTCAAGGTTGACTCAGTCTTCCATCCTTCCGAGGTCGGTAAAATGAGGACCCAGATTGTTGGGGGCGACATGATGATTCTGTAAACCGCTTAGAGAACTGTGAAGTGGTATATAAGTCTTAAGCGCTATGGCTGTTGCTATTTCTTTATTCTTCGTCAATTGATTTGTCCAGTCTACTCAATATTATTCTTTTTAGAGGAAGTCAACCTTTTGCTTTCTAGATGTTTTGTCATATTTCTTGGCCATTGCCAAAGTGGATTTATGTTATGTAATCTATAATCCAAAAAGGTCTATAAAGACATCAAATTCCTTCACAGTATCTCAGCTACCAACATTTATACCTGAAGATTTCAATTGGCAATGCAATCAACGAGATTCGGATCCTTCTTGCTGCAAAACATTTTCATTGAATTATGCAGTGTTCCACTGAATAAAACAGCCTTTTGAGAAATTTTGAGAGATGGGGATTTCAACTCCCAGAATTCCCGAGCCAGTATATTGGCCAGGGAATTCTGGAAGTTGAAGTGCCCATATCTCAAAGTTGCCAAGGCTTAGAAATATTGCCTAAAGGGAAAGGTTTTGTCCTTCCCCACTGCTGAGTGAGCGGAGATGCCAAATGCAGGGCACTGCCAAAATCCTATCCTAAATCCTATCTTAATCCTTTCCTAATCTCCATTTGTGAGACATTAGAAAGTGTACTATTCTTCTGACAATAATTCTGTATGTTTAACTTGAACAAAAAATAATAATTGCTTTACAGTGCTCACCAACTTTGAAGATGACTATAAGACATAATAATTGCTTTTCATGTCAGTGGGAAAGCTTTTTCTAATGACCTTTTGTTCGAGTTCTTTTCTTTTCCTTTCACAACAACTGACTTACAGAATGGAATTTGGGAGACTACAGAACTCATAGAGGTTGCGCTGAAGTGCACTTCTTCCTTCCTGTTGAGCTTTTTGAAGTGCTAGCTGTGAAAAATTGCATGCTCTAAGTTGATGTGAGATGTGACCCTTTCTGCTGCAAAGCTGTAAAGTACCTGAAAGATTACCATAAATGACTCATTTTTTTCCTTCCCCCAAAGCTTTATTTCAAACCATATAATGCAAAGTATGCTTTCAGGGCTTATATCGTTTGGAAAAACTTATCTTCCAAAGCAATGTGCTGAGCATGGGAAATGAACTATGGCCTTAGATATGTTTCCTCCTTTCAATGCACATCTTGGGGAATGCCCTTTATCACAATAGCACATCACTAAACAAGTGCATTCGGGTTCATGTCTATCTTCCAAACCACATGTGGATATTATTTTCTTTAGAGGAAATCAACCTCTTATTTTCCAAACTTTTTATCATACTTCTTGATTTGTGTTATGGAATCTATAATCCAAACAGGTCTGTAAGGACATCAGGTTACTTCAGGGTGTCTCACCTACCAACATTTATACCTGAAGATTTTAATTGACAATGCAATCAATGAGATTTGTATCCTTCTTCCTGCAAAACATGGACCTTTTCATTGAATTATGCAGTGTTCCATTGAATAAAGCAGTGTTTCTAAACCTTGGCAATTTTGACAGGTGGGGACTTCAACTCCCAGAATTCCCCAGCTAGCACATTGGCTGGGGAAATCTGGGAGTTGAAGTGCCCATATCTTAAAGTTGCCAAGGCTGAGAAATATTGCCTAAAAGGAAAAGGCTTTGTCCTCCCCCACTGCTGAGTGAGCGGAGATGCTAAATATTGTGTAGTGGGCTTCAGTAGGCAAGAACCAGACCAGCATAGCTACAACAACATAGTGCAACAACAGGCTGCTGGCTGTGACCTGTTGTTGTACAGGGAATCATGTGTTGACACAGGAGGAAGTTTGCCAGGCGGTGATTCCAGTCCCCAGTCATCATCTGCTTGAGCACCTCCTTTGGGGTCCTGAACATTTGTTTGGCTTGACAATTGGTCGCAGGGTGGAATGGAGCAGATGTTATGTGCCGAATCATGTTGGCGTTGAGGAATGACTGAAACTCTTCTGCTGTGAATTGTGTTCCATTGTCGGATACGATCACATCTGGAAGACCATGTGTGGCAAACACCCTGTGCAACTCTTGGATGACTCTGGTCATTGTCGTTGATGAGGCCAGTGCCACTTGGAATAACCCTCCACTACTATCAGAAACACCTGCCCCTGGAAAGGGCCCGCAAAGTCAATGTGCACATGAGACCATGAGGTGTGTATGATCTCCCAATGGTGCACTGGTGCTTGTGGATCTCCGCTCAGGTTTCTTGGCAGTCCTGGCAACTCCATACTTGATTCTCAATGTCTTTGTCCAGGCCTAGTCATCACAAGTAGCTTCCGGCTACAGCCTTCATCTGAACAATTCCTGGGTGCCTCTCGTGTAGGGAATCCAGCACCTTGGAGTGAAGACTGGGTGGAATGATGACCCTGCTGCCCCACAGTACACATCCCTTGTGGGCCAACAGTTCATTTTTCCGAGAAGCGTAGTGCTGGAACTCAGGGCCTGGCCAGGCCTCTGGCCATCCTCTTAACACCCAGTTGAGAATGCAGCTAAGCCTTTTGTCCATGGTGGTTTCAGCTGCAATGTCCCCTGCATGTAGGGGTGCTTCAGGCAGGTCCTGGATCACCAGAATATGACAGCTGGGGCTGGATCCGGCTCAGCCTCCAATCTGGCACTTTTCCTTCTTGAGTTTTAGGCCTGCCTCATGGAAATGTTGTAGTACTGTGCGGAGACGTTCCACCAGGACTGCTGCTGATTCCCCCGCGATCAGGACATCATCAAAACACAGGCAGACTCTCAACTGGGAATGTTGTTCAGTGTTTGTTCCATAATATCTGCACTCTGCTCTTTCATGTTGTTCCCTGCAGCTTGCGCAGCTTTGTGGGGGAGTTGCTTGCTTTGTGGAGCATGGCCGTCTGGGTGGCTCTCTCTTCAAGTGGTCGATTTCGTCACTCCCACTGACCTCCCCCGAGCCTTCTGTGGTCTCTTGGTTGATTGATGGGGGGCTGGTGTGTGTTTTTGGTGGCCAGAGAGTCTTCATGGCCCATCCGGCAGCCTCATCTGCCATGACTTCCTTCAACGTGTCTTGGAAAATCAGTTTCTCCATGGCAAATAGGCACTGCTGTAATTCACTATTACGCAGGCCACAGATGAGCCTGTCTCTGAGACGGTCTTCCAGATCAGGGAACTCACATTGACGTGAAGCTTGGCGAAGGGCTGCTGCAGATTCCCCGGATCTCTATTCTCATTGCTTGAATGCATGGCGCCAAGCGATGAACGAGAGTCTAGGCTCAAAATGTTCCTTTAATATTTTTTTTGAGGTCTGTGTAGGCCACTGTCTCTATGCTTGCTGATACTACCAAGTTTGTATATAACCAATATTCCCCTCGTAGCTAGAATTCTTAAGTCCTGCATGAATAATAACTGAGCTGTTGGATATTCTCGTACCTTTTCTGACTTCCTCCTTGCCCCCTTCTTAACTGCAGTTCCTCCCTATTATTTTTTTTGGAACAAACATGGCTTGTCCACAGACACATAACAGGACTGCCACCTTCAGGCCATCGTCTGTGATCTGGTTAGCCCGGAAATAGTTGTTTACTCGGGAGACGTATGAGCTCCACTGTTCCAGGTGAGTAATGTTCCAGCAGAGGCACTGCAGGCTAGTCCTTCGCTGTTTCCAGGGTGGCCCCACGGGCCAGATCCAAGCACCACACAGGCTGGATCTGGCCACCGGGCCTTGAGTTTTACACCCCTGCCCTATATCATTCTGGACCAATGGCCGTCCAATCTGTTCCCCCAAAAAACCCTTCAGTGATGGAGCACCCACAACTTCTGAAGTCAGCGAGCCATTCTGCTGATTAATTGTTCTCGCTATTGGGAAATTTCCCCCTCATTCTAGGTTGGTTGTCTCTTTGGTAAGCTTCCATCCATTACTTGTCCTGTGCTCAAGGGATTTTGGGAATAGATCAACCCCCTCTTCTTTGTGGCAGCCCTTCAAATATTGGAACACTGCTGTTGTGTCACACCTAGTCTTTCTTTTTACTAGACTAGACATACCCAATTCCTGCCACCGTTCATCATATGTTGTAGCCCCCAGTCCCCTAATCATCTTTGTTGCTCTTCCCTGCACTCTTTCTAGACTAGAGCCTCATCACCCATGTGACTTCTTTATTGGTTGTTGGTCATCTCTTCCTTCTTTGGACCAGCTCACTGTGTTAGTGATGAGTGCAAGCCATCTTCATGTCATTTCAGTTATGTCAGTTTCTCTTGGCTCTTTCACAGCTTTGATAGAAGATGCTTCTTGAGCATACCCTTGAAAACTATTGCTGTGTTCAAACCTGGCTCATTCTGACCAAGGTCAGGAGTCTGTGGGCAGCACCAGGGTCCAGCGATGTGGTTCCGAGACCGCCATGAATGGCTCGTGAACACCATTAGCACTGGAAAAAGGAGGAGGAAAAAAAGTACGTTGAAGAACACACTTTATGCATGTACAAAAGCCTTTTTTTACACATGTGTAAAGTAACCTGAAAAGGGCCAAAACTTCGAAAGTGCAGAAAACTTCATGTCTGGTCCTTAGGTCTGGGAACTATCAATTGGCTTAGCACAGAATTGTGGATAATGAGAGTCAGCTATATATGAGGGCTCAGTGGCTGGCAGGGAATATGATTTATCTCTAGAATATGGGGCAAACTCTTAAACGAGCGATGAGTATGAAAAAAGAAATGGGCCAATTTCACTCTGCTAGTTCTCACTCTTTTGGCAGTCAGCGGCAGGATATTCACGCGGCCACCTCTGAAACCTTCTTTACTTTGAAATTGCATTTGACCTTTTTCTTCGTTAACTTTTCTCTTTCCTTGTCTTGCTCGGTTCTGGGCGTTCCTATCTCTCCATCTTTAAAGATGTGCCTGGCATTTCCTGCCCTTCACTGGGAGAAATAATTAAAGCTGGGTAGAAAAAGACAAAGAAGATTTCTTGGAAATCGCCCGCTTACGTTGTTTTTCTCATTGAATTGTATCGAGGAGCTCTCTTATTCTTTTGAAGAATACCCGTTTTGGGGAAACGAATGGTGCTTGGGGACAATTTTTCTTTCCCAGAACTGAAGGGGCAACGGGCTGAACATTTTTCTATTCCTCTTGGTTTGAAATCTTGGTTTATTGTATTCCAATTTTACAACAGTATTGCATCACCATTTTTTAAATACTGAAGTACTGGTTTCTTTTCATCCTGGATTAAAGAGCAAATCATTAATCTTTTACAGAGCGGATTGCAGACATGTAACAGTGATGAGTTCCTGAGAAAGGCCTGAACATAAGCAATAGTCTGGCCCAATTATAGGAAACAGCAGGAGGTCAATGTGCATGATCTTAATTAGGTAGAAGGTTAAAAAAGGACTTATCCCTGCTGTGGTATTCTTTAACACGTTTCCCCCCCCCCCTAGGGCAACAAGTCACTTTTTACATTGTATTTGGCTCCTGAAAGAATTGAATGCTCAGATCCTGAGAGCGGGTGCGAATGCATCCATGTAAACAACCTTGCAGTCTCATCTTTCATTGAAGAATAAATGCACAGGAAGCTAGCAAGTGAAGGGGACTCCCAAATCTTGATATCAATAACAATCTCCAATCCTACATAAAAAACAGAGGCAGTTTTAGAAAGGAAATATGCTAAAAAGATCCAGCCTGTGTGGCGTGAATCTGTCATTCTAACCATTGTGCCACCAGGGCTCAGAATGGCAAAACTAGTAGGATGCTCTGTTGACTGTTGGATAAGTCCCTTGGAAATGTATCTTACTCAGCTTCCTCCTGGTAGGCATGGTGCTCTTTGGTTGCCATCTGATTTCTTGCCAGCTTTTCCAGTAGACCAGAGAGGAAACACAAACAGAATAAGAGACTTGGTGGCATAGTGGCTATAATGCAGTATTGCAGGCCGATATCAACCCTGAAGCGAACATGACTGAGGCCATCTTTGAGGGTTCAGAGTTGCCACAAGGAAGAAGAAGGGACAGGGAGGGAGGAGATAGATAGCTGGGGGGATTTGTAGTCAAAATAAAAAAGTTTTCCTGTGGGAACCAAGGACATTCCAACAGGTGGCTGGGGAGAGGAGGAGTGGAGTAACCGAGCAACCAGCCAATACCTCTATTGGACAATGTGACTGATGATTTGGGGAAGAGGAAACTTTCACTTTTTAAACTGGTGAAAACCACAGGAACTTTCAGAGTCGGTTTTCACCAGTTTTCCAATATTATGCATTCAATAAATCATTCCTTGAGGAATCTACCTGCCTCAGAGTTCTGCTTTCTATGGGTGCATTACTTGGAATGCTGACAGCTGACTCTGTCCACTGCCAGGAGTTCGATCCTGACCAGCTCAAGGTTGATTCAGCCTTCCATCCTTCTGAGGTCAGTAGAATGAGGACCCAGATTGTTGGGGGTTATATGCTGACTCAGTAAAGCACTCAGTAAAGCACTAAGAAGCGGTATATAAGTCTAAGTGCTATTGCTATGAGTAAATTCTATTTTATTGTAAAGCTACATTAACGGAATCTTGGTCTCAAGTACCAATCCCCCATTCTCTTTTATAGTCTGAGAAGTTAGGGAGAATTCTTTCTGAGTTTCTTTCTCTGTCCATTCCACAGCTGTGGGCTCTTCCCCCTCTTAAGCTGATTATTTCCCAGGCAGCCTCTCCCCCTCCCTCCAACTCCCAAGGTCATTCCCATTTGTGTAGACACCTGTTTGCAAACAAAGGTGAAAGTTAGAACTGATACTGGAACAAAAAATGAAGGAAGCTTCTTCTTGCCATCTCTCAAAGGATATCCACAGTGGAGTCTGTGGTTTGATCAGAAAACAAGGATGCTTCCTTGGAATGGATGGATGAAAGCTAAAACACCAGCATGTTTTTCATCATCTACTTTTAAAGTTGCAATGCTTCTGGATCCTAACCTAACTATCTGCAAAAATATTTATTTATTAGATTTATTTATTAGATTTAGAGAGGTAAGACTTACGTCTCTGGGTAGCTTACAGCATTAAAAGATCATGAAACAATAAAAAATAGAAATTGTGATACCCAGGGGAAAAAATGCTTTAAAGAAACAGAACTATAAAAATGCTAGACACCCACCTTACTTAAGACTTGGGAGAACAGCCAGAGTTTCAGAGGTTTCTTGAACATTATCAGGAAAGGGATATCGGTAATGCATACTGCTAGACAGGGCAGGGGCTGAGAGCTGGGGTAACACAGGGGCAGGTACTATGAGTGGCCTAGGATTACTCAAACTTGGTTGTGTAAGTGTGTCTCGAGACAGCAGTATATCAATAACTTGTGAAGTTCAACTTCTTCCCTGTGCAATAAAAGCTCTGATTTATTTTGCTGGCCAATGTGCTTGATCTTAGCTGAGTGATGGTTCTGAGATCACACACAGGGACTTCTGTTTGGAAGTTGAATGTGAACCGGTTCTTGGGTTTATAAGCAAGCTTTTCTGCAGCATGTTTGACAGCGGGGTGCCAGAGATCAGTTCTTCTTGTCTGAGGAAGCTACAGCTAAGCATTTATTTCTCATTAGCTAATAGTCCAGCTGTGCAAAACACATTCCTTGCCCTGTTAGCTACTCTAGGTTTGTACAAATTGCAAATGAAGAACTCTGTGTATTTCATTATTATTTCACCAGCAGGACCTGGATGGTTTTAGTGTTTAAATGAAAATTCCTACAGTCATCTTGCTTAGGAGTTTGTTATTGGGACATAGCGTATGATAGCAGTTTCTGGACTCAACGTTTGAGAGACCATCTTTCTCTTCTCATCCTCCAAGGAAGATATGATAGCAGTTGGATCACAGGGCAGTTACATGGTGTGCATATTTTGCCTTGGAAGATCTTTATGTCTTGTGTCTTGACCAGACAACCATCTGGTTGACTAATAATTGATCATTGTTTAATGTAGTTGACATGTTCTTTTGAAATACCATTACTCTGAATGTGGCTCTACAGATAGTCCTCAGCTTACAAATGTTTGTTTAGTAATCATTTGAAGTTACAACAGCAATGAAAAAAGTGACATGACCATTCCTCGCACTTACGACCATTGCAGCATCCCCACGGTCACATGATCAAAATTTTGGTACTTGGCAACCTGTACATATTTATGATGGTTGCAGCATCCTTAAGTCATGTGTGATTGCCATTTGTGACTTTCCAAACCAGCTTGTACCAAGCAAAGTCAATGAGGAAAGCCGGTTTCACTTAATGACTGTGTGATTCAGTTATCAACTGCCGTGATTCACTTAACCATAACAAAAATGGTTATAAAATTAAATGCATCTCATCTAACAACTGCCTAGTTTAATAACCAAAATTCTGATTCCAATTGTCATAAATTGAGGACTACTCGAAGAACACTTTACTCATTTAGAGGGAAAATTACAGTATTGTGCCTTTAGTGTTATCTAATTGATAGCTGGGCCCAGCTAATTTTTAGATAAATTCCATAGACATGCTGGGGGAGGGGGAGAATGCCATTAAAAATGGGCTTGCCAAATCTCTTGGAATGGAATGCCCTGTAGCTTTAACTCTTTCAAGCTTGGGATTTTTGGGATTTCAGCATGGATGAATGGAAGAATTAAAATCCCACTGCAAGACTGCACATAGTTCTGAGAGACCAACTTAAGCTGTGTGGAGTACAAACCAAGATTGCTTCTAAGTGAGCAGCTTGCTCTATCCAAATTTATAAAGGTCCTTTCCATAAAACTGTGACCTCCATTTAAAGGTGATTTCAATTTTTCCCCTTCTCGCCTTCCTGAACGTGCAGTAACTGCTTCTCTGTAAATCGGTGCTGGAGGTGGTCAGTTAATCATTATCCCCAGAGTCTATTCTTCAATTGGACATAAATACATGACTCATGAATTAATGGGAAGCCCAAACAGTAGCAGCTCCTGTTAAGTATCAACTCGTATTGGAAAAACAGAGAGCGGAAAAGGGAGAGGCCAGTTTCCTGAAGCGTTGATTCTCCTGTGTGATTGCGATGGCATCCAGGATCGGGTTATCTCTTCTATCTTCCTAGGTACAGACAGGGTTAATAT
>JAOYMU010000020.1:31893486-31909701 GCA_025802295.1 Psammodynastes pulverulentus
TTTGAAACGGAGATGAGCACCGCCCCCTAGAGTCAGGAACGACTAGTACATATGTGCGAGGGGAACCTTTACCTTTAATGGTATTTTGTTTCTCCCAGTTGCTTTCCTCTCCAAAACCAAAAACAACAACAAAAGTGCATTCTCCAAACAATAACCAAAAGTCAGTTGGCTAGATTAAAAAAATGAATTACATATATTCCTTCTCTTAAACTGATTTTATTTTTTCGTGCTATACCTCTTTACATGAAAGTTTGTGTATCTTTTGGAAATAGCCTATTCCTGTGCTGCCGTCATCCCCCCCAAAATTAGATAAGACCCAACAAATAATTAAATAAAACCAGTGCTTTTTTTGAGCCGGAGCTCAGCGGAACGCCATTCCGGAACCTTTTTGGAGCTGTCATCACGTGCTCCGTCTAGACCAATCGCGCGCTATCACTTCCGGGTTTTTTTAGCGCGCGACGGGGGGCGCGTTCTGGCACCTTTCGGCGTCGAAGAAAAGCCCTGAATAAAACAATAATTTTCTGATACACTTTCTCCTCACCCATGAGGATGTCTGAATCCTTTAAAATGTTGAAAAGTTATCCACAAAGTTTCTTCATTCCCATTTATGAGATTAAGATATTTTTTAATGATCTACATATTGTTCATATTGCTTTCATTTCTTTTCTTCTCACCCCAATGTATAATGAAAAGACAGAATTCATAATTCAATAATGACTACTAGACTGAGGACTAGCATTTATTAGTTTTAAAGTTTTCCTATAAATTGATATGGGGATGTTTCTATTCCTGAATGCAGAACTGTAAGGTATGTGGATAATATAGGAAAATAGAGCTTTTTACAATGTTGTTTGCCATTCTGTAGAAATTTCTCAATATTTGCAGAGGTAGTGTTACTGTTTTTCAGGGAAGCCATGGAAATCATCTCTGTCAAAAAATAAAACCCAGAGGATGTTAAAAAAGAGTATTTCTTTGGCTAATTTTTTGGGAGCCAATGTAATTTAAGATTGTTTTTAACCCTAATTGATGATCACTCTGATATTTTGTTCTCTGGCTGAACCTCATATGGAGCTGATTTGTCTTCTAGGCAAGATCAATAGTCAATTGAACTTACAGGAGTTAACTATATCTTTGGTAGACACTTTTAGCACTTTGTACACAATTTCTGATTAGTTCATTGTCTACTTAAATAAAACTGGTGGGAACAACAACAAAGAAGATAAGGAATCTGGAGGCTAAACCCTATGATGAATGGTTGGGGGGGACTATGTATGTCTAGTCTAATGAAGAGAAGGACTAGGAGTGACAGGATAGCAGTCTTCCACTATTTATGGAACTGTCACAGACAAGAGTGGTGCAGGAAATAATGGGCAAAAGATTGGCGAAGAGAGATCCAGCCTAGAATTAAGGAAAATTTTCTTGACTGTGAGAACAATTAATCAGTGGAAGAGCTTACCTCCAGAGGTGCTTCATCACTGGAGGTTTTCAAGAAGAGACTGAACAACCATTTTTCTGAAATGATATAGGGTTTGGACTGGAAGACTTTCCAAGGTCCCTTCTACCCTGATTTTCTATGTTCTACTGAATGTTCTACTTGGTCTATCCCTGTTTATCTGGAAGCCATTTAGAGAGATGTATTCCAGTTTAGAGAGCCAGTTTGATGTGGTAGTTAAGACACCAGGCTAGAAAATGGGAGACTGTAAATTCCAGGCCAGTCTTGGCCATGAAGCCAGATGGGTTACCTAGGCAGTTTCTCTCAGGAAGAAACTGAGGAAGTGGGCAATGACAAATCCCATCTGAAAAACCTTGCCAAGGAAACTGCAGGGACATGTCAACGCAGTCTCCAAGAATAGAACACAAAAATCCCATATGAATCTTGTTCACAGGACAAGAGTTAGTTTAGCATGAATTTGGGTAATGGATCAGATAGCTGCATAGAACATATATGGAAAATAAGTGGTAGTGGTAGTGTAGATTGTTGGGGGCCATATGCTGACTCTGCAAACTGCTTAGAGAGGGCTATAAAGCACTGTGAAGTGTTATATAAATCTAAGTGCTATTGCTATATAGAAAATCTAATCATCTCCTTTCCTTCCCATGTTTTTTTCCCCTCATGATCTTCTTCCTTCCACCCTGAAGCAAAGAAAGGAAACCCTTGGCATGCTGGGGGTTATATTAGAGATGGAAGCTATAGGTAAAGCCAGGTCAAAATCTAAATAAAATGTTTAATTAAATATATTTTATAGGATGGCTTCCATCTGCAGATCAATTTGCCCCTTCTGTAATATTAAAATTGTAAATTAGGAATGGACTTTCTTATTTTTCTTTGAAGACGTTTCGCTTCTCATCCAAGAAGCTTCTTCAGCTCTGACCTGAATGACTGAGAATCTCCATAGACATGCAAATTAGGAAGCAATTTTGGGAGATGTTTGCGCGGGGTGGCAGGCTGGGAAGGAACTGTAGCCATAGGGATACACAGATTGTTAGCAGTCAGCCTAGAATAAAGTAGGAACTAGTAGCTAATGGATTTTGGTTGCCAAGGTCCATTTGTGGAGAGCTGAAGGCCATAAAGTGGACAAGGCCAAATCAGATCAATAAGTATGGCTGGATTTGGGGGAAGAGATTTTGAAGAGATGCTTTGCTTTTGAAGTGTGTCATGTCAGCCCTCCACATGACTGTTCTCCTCCAATCCAAGGCAGAAGCCAGACTGGGTTACATCTCTTCCTTCTAGCTCTATAGACTGAATAATTAACTGAAGGCACACCTCCCTGCAATGATCATATGCCTCCAGTTGAAAATTCAGTCTCAGCTCTAGAAGACACTTTTTTCCAAACTCTGGCTTTTTCAACAGTTTCATCTCTCCCTGCAAGCTCAAGAGGAAAGGAAACAGCATTTCAATTTAGCGCTATTAGTGCTCCGGAATTCACGCTATAGCCGATTGCTATTATCGGCGGTTGGGGCGATTCTCCCTTGGCGCCCTTATTGCTAAGGGACACAAAGAGACATTTGGGGGTAAGAAATTAATTTTATTCTTCCCCCCTCCGCAACCTTTTCTTCACCCTGTAAGGAGCGGTTTTTACTGCTGCCCATGTAAGGGCCGCGGCAGCAGCATAGGTGTGAGTCTGTTTGGTTTCCTTTGCAGTTTCTCTTTCTCTCTCTCTCTCCTATAGGCAGCAGACTTTAGGCTTTGTTTCCAGAACAAGCCTTATTCTGAGCCTTCTGCTAGCCATTAAGAGCAGCTGCGATTCACATAAGACTGCCTGAATTCAGCCGCTGCAGCTACGATTTGTGTACGACTACCTGACCACTTTTTTAGCTGCTTGATCAGCAATTGCACAAGAGCAGTGAGGGGATCTCCATGGCTACTTTTGAGAGGCCTTCCTTTTGTCATTCTTCCTTCTTACGACGCTGATCTTGTAGCAACCCCAGAGGGGTAAGTCTGCCTTATTTGAGGCCTGAGTTCAGCCACAAAATGGAGGCACAGGCTTCTTCTAGTTTAAGCTCTGCTCAAAAAAACTCTAGCAAGCCCAGGTCTGCAAGCCTTGAGGCTGCTACCAGGATTAAGGCCAAAGCAAAGGCCCAAAGGAAGCCTACTACGGCTGAGAAAAGGGCCAATAGGCAGGGGCAGAATGCCCTGGATAGAGAATTTAATAAGGCTTTCCAAAGCTCCTCAGAACAGGCTTCTCAAGCAGCCATTTTACCAGAGGCAACTGGGCCTCAATAAATAACAGTTACTGAGCTGAGCCAGATAATACCATCCCCAGGATTACCTGGGTGGAACTGGTCTCCTAGTGTTCACTCTGATGCTCAGTCACAGAGCTGTGAACCAATTCCAACTGGAACAGCCTCCAACTGAAGCAGATTAGACTGATGAAGAGAGGGAGCAACCAGGAAGGCCCCATGTTTAAAGGGCTTTTTAACCCTGGCCAATTTAGACAACTACTGTCTAAGGCAAAAAATATAGCCCAGTTGGGCAACCAGACTCCTTTGGAGCCCTCTCTGATGGTAGATGAACAGGAGGATTTCCTGTTTACCAAGTAAACATTGGTGCCAAATGCTATACCGGTACGTAGCATGTTTAAGAATGCCATTACATGCCAATGGGCTAATCCCAACCTCACTTTAAAGCCAACAGCTATGGACTCCTTGCTTTATGCTGTGGATCCTGAATTAGTGGGATTGCTCCAAATTCCCAAGGTGGATAAACCTATTGCTGCATTGACGTCTACAGCAGTGATCCCACCTGAGGCTGAGGATGCCCTCAAGACAGAGGAATGAAGGGAGGAAATGGGCCTTTGTAGGGTACACCTGGGTGAATCATGGGCCATAAGAGCCTCTACATCAGCCTCCTTTTTTATGAGGTCATCCTTAAGATGGCTTAGACAACTTCAGGGAGAAATCCCACCTGAGGAGGTCAGGGCTCATCAGCATTTGACCAAGATCATTGCTGCAGCCCAGTATTCGGCCAATGCACCTTAGCTGCAGCCAAATTTTCCTATGTGCTATGGCAGGTCTTATCATGGCCAGAAGGCTACTCTGGTTGCACCATTGGCAAATGGACTCCAAAACTAAATGGAGGCTTGCTTCAGCTCCCTACACAGGAGGAGCATTATTTGGGGAATCCTTAGAACCTTTCCTTATTGAGGCTAAGGACAAAAGGAAGGTCCTCCCCACCCAGAGCAGACGCTTTGATTGGCACCAGCCACCATATTACAGGAAGCCTTCTTTCCGCCCGGGGGAGGCTGGGCCTAGCTTCTCCCATACTAACAGGCGTAACACATACAAACCATACTACCAGTCCGAGCTCAGTTCCTGCGCTACCAGAGACAGGGAACCGGCCCAGGGCAGAAGGTCGTACTGTGGATCGAGGCCCTTCAAACGCAGCAAGTGATGCCAGGTCACTCTCTCCCATAGGGGGCCGGCTGGCTCTCTGCGTGCACTGATGGGAAATGACAACGTTGGACACATGGATTCTACAAACTGTAAGATTCGGGTTAACACTAGAGTTTCTTTCTTACCCACCCACACATTTCATCCAATGTCCCATGTCAGGGGGCCCGGTCAAGAGGCTGCAAATGCAGCTGGCCATTCAGCACCTCCTAGATATCCAGGCTATAGAACTAGTGCTGCTGGATCAGATGAGTCGGGGTATTTACTCCATGCTCTTCCTGATGCCCAAAGCTTCCGGAGGTTGGAGAACCATTTTGAATTTAAAAAGTCTCAACAAGCATCTGACCTACAGACAGTTCAAGATGCACTCCCTACATTCCATCCTACAAGGGATTTGGGAGGGAGACTTCTTGACCTCTGTGGATCTCACAGAGGCTTATCTCCATATACCAATAGCACAGGAACATCGCTGCTTCCTGAGGTTTGCTTATGTGGGACAGCATTTCCAATATGCGGACATGCCTTTTGGCCTCTCATCAGCCCTGCGGATCTTTGCCAAGGTGTTGGTGGCAGTGGCAGCTTACCTCCACACCGTTCCAATAAGAATCCAATGCTATCTCAACGATTTACTAATTCAGTCGTCCTCAAAGACCCAGGCACAACACGATCTACAATTGGCAATCCAAGTCCTTCGGGACCATGGATTCTCCATCAATATGGCAAAATGCCATCTGGACCTCATGACATGCCGATTGCACCTCGGTGCTGTAATAGACACAGTCTCAGGACGGGTTTTCCTCTCACAGGACAGACAAATCAGCATTAATGCCTTAATTGCGACAGTCAAACGCTGTCGGAGGGTCCAACTTTCCCTGCTATTGCAGCTCCTGGGAAAACTGATTTCATGCCTTTCCATAATGCCTTGGGCATGGTTCCACGCCCATCAACTTCAGTGGTTTTTGCTCCGCTTCCAGAGGGCGGGTCTCAGCAATTCCACTCGACGGGTCAGGGTCCCAACTCTCTCGATTGGTGGACATCCGGGACAAACTTGGACAAGTTTGCGTCAGCTGACTCATCTTTTGGTAGACGGGTGTTACAACAAGTTTTGTCTGAGGCGGACTCTTCTGCCCAGACCCAGTTCCCTCCCATAGGACTTTCCAAGCTTTGGTATATCCCAGTCTGGCTTCTGCCTTGGATTGGGAGAAGAAAGGGCATTGGACTTACCTGAGACTCCTGTTCTCTCTTCCTCCAAGACAGAAGCCAGCCCTGCCCTGTATTTCCACTGTTCTGGGCATTTGGTGGACATATCCAGAGGAGGTTTCTGGTTGGTCTTATTGGCAGTATGGGCTATGTATACAAGTTCACTTGGATTATCGTCCTTCATTCGCTTTGCCAGCATTTTCAACTGAAGATACATGACCATTGCAGGGAGGTGTGTCTTATGTTAATTATTCAGTCTACAGAGCTAGAAGGAAGAGATGTAACCCAGTCTGGCTTTTGCCTTGGAGGAGGAGAGAACGGGCGCCTCAGGTAAGTCCAACACCCTTTTTCATCCATTTCCCATCTCAAAATAGCAGAAGCTATATTGTTATTTTTCAACAATGCAGGTCTGAAAAGTACTGGGGCTTAAAAAGAGGATTTGTGGAGTTGTATGGACCTATAAATTGCCCTTTACATTGCCCCCCCCCACCTTTCAAACTTTCAGAAAATCTTCACACCATTTAAAAAGCATGTCCAGCCCAAGGGAAACTAAATCATATAAATTGAAAGGCAACCCGACATATCTTACAAGCCTGTCGTAGTTTAAAATTCTTTCAGTAACCTTCACCCACTTCCAAATGAGTCTCTCCAATAATCCTAATCTTGGGCTTCGAGCCAAACTGTACATCTTGGTTTGGAAAGTTTTCTCCGAGTTTGTCAGTGACCTCAGAAAATCTATAGTGTACCATTACTTAGCCAAAAAGTGTGCAGACATTTTGACACCTCTTAAGTGCTTTGGGAAGAAATGTCAGAATGAAAGAGGATGTCTGAAGTAATGTAAAAATAGAATGACAATGAACTAAGTAGTTCAGAGTGTCTAGACCATAGGGGGAAAAAAGAAGGGAAATGTTAGGTGCGTGCGTTCAATTACTTCAAACATACCGAAGTGTGTGTCTAAAGCTATATGCATGAAAGTTTCTCTTTTGTCAAAGGTCTGTAGACAAAGATGGGGGCAGACCTCTCCATGAAGCTTGGATGAAAAGCTGATGTGTTTATTCTGAGAATCACTTTTGTAGCTGCACTTATTCTACATTATGTAATTCTGAGACATGGGGTATTATCTGTTATTACAGTTTTGCTAAAAGGGGGAAAAATTTGAATTGAGCCTCTAAGTGCTCATAGGAAGAGTAGATTCGTATTTATTTGTCAGCCCTCTTAAAATTCTCACCTGGCTTTTAAAGACCATTGTTAATGGAATGACTGGGTCCAAATAGTTTATAAAAATGTCAGTACATTGTTATTCTGTCAAAAGACCAGATATAGAGTGTCTTAATGGATGAATCTCTGATGCTGTCCTTTGAATTATGAAATATAAGTTGGCCATAGATTGAATTCATAATAACAGTAACAGCAGCAGCAGCAGCAGCAGCAACAACAATAGTAGTAATTCCAGTCTGAACATCTGGCTGACTGTGCAAGAAACCATAATAAATGGCATTGACAAATTCACCAACAATCAATTGCAAAAAACAACTTTACTTGGAACATCCTGTGACGATACCTTTAACTCATGAAGTTAACATCTGCCTGTCTCAGGTAATTGGGAAGGATTCAGTAGGTGGAAAAAATGCCAAATCCAGTCTGAACATCTGGCTGATCATGCAACAAACAATAATAATATTCATAACAACAGCAACATTTGCATACCACAATTATTTTAGACTCCTGCAGCTTACAGCTACATTTTTAAAAAGTGTAAAATTTTCTTGATAAGAAATGAGAACATTAACTCATAATCCCAAATAATATCCTCACACAGTATACACTAATAAACCAAATAAAATAGCAACCATAAATGAATAAAGCTAATAAAGCTAATAGTGAAGAATCATTCAACAAATTTTGTCTTTAGTAACTTCAAGAAAGCCGGTGCTGAAGGAGGCCAAATTTTGGCTGCAGGATATTCCAGAGCACTGATGTCTTACTAGATAAGCTTCACCTCCTTATGTCAGCCCTTCTCACATCATGAAAGTGGAATACCATGAGCAACATTTCTCAAAAAGTCTTCCTTGGATGAGTTGACCTTGTACTGAATTAGACGGAGGTTCAACCGGAAGTCCTCATGCCAACTTTTTAAGTTGAGTTCTTATCATCAAAATTCAGCCAAGATGTGAACACTCCCCCAGGTAATGGTGCAGATGAGTGAAACAGGTAGTCCTCAATTTATGACCACAATTGAGCCCAACATTTATGTTGTCAAGGGAGAAATTTGTTAAGTGTGTTTTGTCTCACTTTATGACTTTTCTTGCCACAATTGTAAAGTGAATCGGGTTTCCCCATTGATTTTGCTTGTCAGAAGGTCACAAAAGATGTTTACATGAGGGATACTGCAACCGTCATAAATGTGAGTCAGTTGTCAAGCAGCCAAATATCAATCACCATGGAGATGCTACAATGGTCGTGAGGGCAAAAAACGATCATAAGTCACTTTTTTCAGGGATGTTGTAACTTTGAATGGTCACTAAATGAACTGTTGTAAACTGAGGACTACCTGTAGTCGCATATCTGCAGATGGAAGATAGTTCCATTTGGGAGTAACACTCTTATCTTTTCAGAAGTACATCCCAAATCTATTAGTTGTATTACAATGTAATCTGTGAAATGATGTAGGAAAATTTTTAAAAAAGATGATATATGTTTCCACTGATTGTTTTATTCTCCGAGAATTTGTTTTTTCCTTTCCTGGATGCTAGGTTATGTGATGTTGAAGTGAATAGTAAAAAGAGAATATCTAAAAATCAATATCTGTTCCTGCTAAATTTCTGAAATCAATTCTTACTACAGCTAACCTTTGTAACTCAGAAAATTCCTGAATCTCATCACACTGGCACCTACATAACAACCCTAAATTGCCAGTGCGAATTTGATTCTTTATGCTGTGTTTTTTGTTCTTTTACAGCATCTAAAATATAAAGTTTTAGAAGTCAAAATAATTTTTGTGACTTTTTTTTCACTTTTAAGTTCTTCAGATTCTTCAGTACTGGCTTTGTCTTTTCTATGGCCTCCTTAGCCAATTAATAATTGGAGGTACACAACATAAAGACGACATTATACAATTAAAATAGGGGGGGGGGTGTTAGTTCCTCAATGTAATAATTAATGTTAGTTATCAACTTGCTTCAAAACATAGCTTATTTTTACTTTTAGATGAAATACACATATTTGCACTATTTTGCAATAGTTTAATAGTTAATAGTATTAACTTCCAGATGGAAAACACAAAATTGCAAGACTTCTTTTCTCGTCTTTTTAAAGGACTCTTGAGACATGCAAATTTTGAAAATTGCAATGAACAGTCATTTACCGGTATGTTATATTTAAAATGCACCAAATTTATCCCTAGCAGGTTTTTCCATAATTATAAGGTTGAAAAACCTGATTGTATTTTCACAGATGAGTTGCAGAAAATTACATTACATAGCTTCTTTTAGTCACATCCATTAATGCAAATAAACAACTTATGGTAAGAAGGATAATTTTAGCAGCTTTCTTTATCATAATCAACTTTTTTTTTTTAAAAGTCACTTCAAGTATGCAGATGTGGATATATAGCCTTTAGTTTTGACAACTGTCTCAAGCAATCTATGGTAGCTTTTTTAGGAATTCAGCAATGTTTATGCCAGGGAAGGATGAATGGGTTTATTTATAGACAGCGTGTTTCAGTTTTGCATGCCTATGATCTGATTTAATTCAAAGCTCGGTTAGATTTCCAGAATATTCTGTAATGTCTTTATTAAGAAAAGAAAAGCAAACAAACAAAAAAGCCACTCAGATCTTCTTTTTACATATCCCTTTTGTCCAACTTAGGTAGCAATGCTATCTGACTTTGCTTGATTTCATAAGCAGAATTGGAGCTGGTTAGTTCTGGGTGAAAGTTCATCAAACTCTGAGTACCTCCTCTCATACATATCTGCCTGGACTTAAAGATCATTTGTTAAAGCCCACGTCACTAAGAGAGGTCAGGTGAATCTCTACAAGGAGAAGAGCTATGTGTTGGCAGCCAACTCATAGAATGCCCTCAAGTTATCTGAAGGAACATCTCCAATATGTACTGTACCTATCTGGACTTTTAGATCTTCTAATGAGGCCAACCCCTCAAAAGAGATGAGTGGATAAGAATAAGAGGGAGAGCTTTTTTTTGTGCTGGCACCCCATTTAGGGAATGTCTTCCCCAGAAAACCTCAACAGGCATCCATCTTAGCATATCTTGGCACTAGGAAATATGCTTTGGATTGCATACTTTTAATTCTAAGCCTTTGAATGACTGCCATACCTAGTTTATAGGGCATTTTGATTTTTTTTTTCATTTTATTCAGCATACTATTACTTTAGATTGTATTTATTTAGTGTGCTTTATTATAATTTGCCCAGAAGGTGTTGGCTATTGGACAGTTTAAATCTTATTTTAATGTTTTTTTCATTTGTTTATTTCATTTCAATTGTGGTAGTAAAAATAAAGAATCATGCTGAGAGAATAAAATAAGGTAAAAATAAAATTATTGACATAAAATTACAAACTTTAAGGATTAAAACCCAGAAGAGAGTGACCTATAAAAATAGAATGAATTTTACAATCAATAGTCTGAATGCTATAAAGGGACATTAGAAGTACTATTAGGTAGGATTTGTAAAATGCTGTGTGAATGTAAAACTATTCCAATTTATAGAGTCTAATACAGTGTGAAGCCAAAAGAAGCCTCCAAGCTTTATAATTTTGCATTAATAATTTTATTTTTACTTTATTCTATTAATATTTTAATGCTCTTATTTTTTTAAATATTTTTATTCAAAGAACATGTTACATAAGGTTTAACAACTACAAAAACAAAAATGGAAAAGTGAAAAAAGGAAGAAATATGAAAGAATAAAAGACAAATGAAAATAATAAAAAAGACGCAGAAGAAAGATCATTATCCTTCCAAATTACATAGCATAGAATTTTTAATTCTAATGTCATTAAATTTATGCTGCTCTGCAACCAAAATAAAATCAGGACACTGCATTACTTTTATATCAAACAAACAATCATAAAATTGTAAGCTAAGCTAAGGTGTCAAATATCCTAAGAGAGTGCTGTGATAAATTATTTTGCCTGTTTCCAAGCAAAACAGACATCTTCATTTAGTCCCGTTTAACTAAATTTTTTAAGCCATTATCTTTTTATACAATTTCCCTAAAGGAAGCATTTTGCACCCAGCTTTCTATATTGTGCTCCCCATGCTACTTTGTCAAACACAGTTTCTTTCAATTGTTGTATGCTCAACTTTGTATCAGATTTGAATAACAGAATAACAGAGTTGGAAGGCACCTCAGAGATCTTCTAGTCCAACACCCTGCTCAAACAGGAAACCCTGTACCATGTCAGACAAATGATGGTTCAATCTGTTCTTAAAAACCTGTTGAGCATCCACAATTTCATTCTGGATGCAGGTCATCCTACTGATTAATTGTCCTCACTGTTAGGAAATTTCTCCTTATTTCTAGGTTGCTTCTCTCCTTGATTAGTCTCCATTCATTGCTTCTTGTCTTGCTTTGTGGTGCTTTGGAAAATAGTTTGGCCCCCTCTTCTTTGTAACAGCTTCTTAGATATTTGGCACATTGCTATCATGTCATCCCTAACAGAGGGGGTATTCAGCAGGTTCTGACCAATTCTGGAGAGCCGGGAGTGGAAATTTTGAGTAGTTCAGAGAACCGGTGGTAACCTTCCCCCAGGAGTGGGGAGGGAATGGGGATTTTGCAGTATCCTTCCCCTGGAGTGGGGTAGAAATGGAGATTTTACAGTATCCTGCCCCTGGAATGAGGTAGGAATGGAGATTTTACAGTATCCTTCCCCTGGAATGAGGTAGGAATGGAGATTTTACAGTATCCTGCCCCTGCCACACCCATCAAGCCAAGCCACACCCACCAAGCCACACCCACAGAACCAGTAGTAAAAAAATTTGAATCCCACCACTAATCCCTAGTCCTTTTTATTAAACTAGATAATAAATTTGATAAACTTTGATTTATCAAGCTTGCGTGTTCTTTGCTTGCCCCTTCTTCTTTGTCCACTAATCATTCTTAGCATCATTGCTTTTTCCAGTGAATTTGCACACAGGACATGGCTAAAGTAATTAATTTCCTGTTAAGTTTGAGCTCTGTCTGCAAACTCTGTATTGCATTTTTATTCTTACACTGTCATATTTACATGAAAGTGAGATGAGGTGCACACACAACCCAGCTTGTCCAGCAATCAATTTTTTAAATGAAAGATGATTTAAATACAGTGAAAATGACAATAATGGGGTCAGATTGTTTAGTTTCTATTTGATCTTTTGGAGAACCTCCTTCATTTTAAATTATAGATCATCTTCATTTCAGATGTATAGGGGTACCCCCAGTATTTCAGATTGAGTCAGTTCATTTAAAAGATAAACCCAACATTCATGATAATGAGTACCATTGTATATGTGCCATCTCACCAAATTAATTTGATTTGCCAAATTGTGTCTTTCTATTTTCACTTCCCTACTTGGCTAAAGGATTAAAAAAAAAGGTTTCTCACTGATTGGAAATGATTGCTGCAGAGTTCTTTTAAACATTTAAAACAAATTAGAGGCAATGCATATAAATCTCTTCTCATTTCCTCCCCTTCAAAGATATGTTCACAGATAAGATTAGCTGTGCCCTATTTAAAATGTTGAGTTTATTGAGATGTTTCCAGCAAGGCAAACCTGTAATTTAATTTACATAACATTGTAGTATTTAGTAAAGTGACAATGTATTTATTAACAGCTCAAGGGGGAGGGGGTTCTTACAAAAATATCAAATAACCTTCTGTCGAGTTTAGCCTTCTAACCAACCCTCCTTGGCAAGCTCTCAGGAAGACAGTTTCCTATCAGCTGGTCCTTTTATCTAGAGAGGCAGCAAATTAAGAGCATGTGATTGTATATTAGACTAAGTCGGGGTTTTTTCTTAAAATATGCCTAGCCCACTACAACCAGCTACATCTGGGCAGAACAATTTGTGGATTTAGCCAAAGCTTTTACCTGAGAAATCAAGGTTAGTTCTCGTTCTATCCCTGAGATAAATCTTCAATTCAGGCAGGATCTGCATCTAATGACATCAGAAGGAACAAGGCCCTTGGGATGGAAGTTAAGACTGAGATTTCAATCTGGAAATGTCACTGGGAGATCACTTACCCCATCCCAAATCTCCTAGTCCAACATTTCACTGCTAAAATATGACATTTTTTCCAAATTTCATCAGCATCATTCAGGGCCATTTGTGAGGTTAGAGGTTTAAAGGATTGAAATGGGAATGGATTTCTTCCTATGGACCTCTTGATCCACCCCAACCCTAAGTTCAAAAATGGAGACAAGATTGATTATGAGGTTCTACAAATGTGATTTCACTGCAAATCTTGAGTGTTTGTTGGGAATATTTTCGTGTGTAAATTTGTGCTATGCTATGTTCCACAGATCTCTTTTCCACCCAACACAAATTATAATGGAATTACATAATCACAGTCATTAATTGGAAATTAAACTGGCTGGCTTCCCTAACTGAATCTGATTAAAAAGCCCCTTTCCTTCTTTGCAGGCTTCACAGTGACATTGGGTCTCCTTTGTTACTACTCACTGTATCTATGCATTTTTTCATCTTTCCTTCTGAGTTGCATGTTACATTTTTGCTCTCCTCCAACCTTCTGCTTTATTACAACACATTTATGCATCTGTGTGCATGCGTGCACTTTCAGATCAGTGTTGACTCCTATAGCCTGCCTGGAATGGGCCATGCAGTTTTCATGGCAAGATTTGGAAGTGGTTTGTCCTTGCTTTCTTCCTAGGATGGACAGAAGTCCACCAGCTGACTTTATGTCTAAGAAAGGATTAGATTGTACAATTTCTAACCACTGCACCAGACTGGTTCTCTATAATGTTTGGGTTCCTATCATTTTTCTCTTAGTCTTAACTCTTCTCTTTTTAAATTCTACTTCTTCTGTTATGTATTTGAGAACAGTTCTCCATGAATTATAATGGAAGGGTATCCCCCCCCCCCGCAAGCCAGGAGAAGTTCTCTGAATGTAAGTGTGTATGTCTTGCACAGAAGTGTGTTGATTGACCATTACTGTCCCAGCCTTATAAGAGCCCCTACTGATTCTGGCAGAGTAATAAATGGACAGATTTGGATTCCGGTAGTTTCAGGACCCTGGAGAGCTCATTGCAAGATATTGTGCATAGACCTTGTTAACCTCAGTTGAAGATCTATTGTTCTAGCTAGCATTTCTCAGGTTGTAAAATGCTGAATTGATTCCTCATCTTCATCTCTTCTTGCTTTTCTTTCTAGATTTAAATAATTTGTTGCTGTTTCTGAAGCCTTAGACTTTTTGATAACTAAAATCCCTTTTAGGTTATAAAAGAATTATTTTAAGCGTATGCATTCAGATGCAGAACAGTTAATTCTCAGAGTCGGAAAGCGTAAAAGATTATGCTCAATGCTTCCTTTGGATTAAAGGATCAAGAGTTCATCACAGATTCAGTCCAAATTAGTTTTGGCCCCAATTCTGCTACATTTCTTCTCCTACATATTGCATTCTTTAGGCTGAAAGAATTATATCAGTGTTCCATATAACACACCCATTGAAAGCAGAACTCTGAAGCAGGTAGATTCCTCAAAGAACTTTATTGATACATCATATCAGCACAGCTGGTGAAAACCAATTCTGTTACTATATACCTGATGTTTTTCTCTCTAGTGGGACAGTCTACATACTGATAAAACTTAGGGAGAACAGTCTTTAAATTGGCTTGATTGAAATCACCTGCAGCCACCAGCACTCCACCTGGGTAGGTCTGTAGCTGTTTGCTAATAGCAGTTAACAGGTGACTCATAGCTGTAGTAGTCATATTAGCATCAGGAGATATATATATTGCAGTTATTATTACAATATTAAACTCAGGAGTCAGATAAAAGGAGCAGCATTTCACTGCCAAATACTCCAGATCCAGGGAACAGTGAGTGTCCATTATTTTAACATTTGTGCTCCAGTTGTTATTTATGTAAACACAAAGCCCCCTCCTCTGCTCTTCCCAGAGTCAGTAGTTCTATCATCCCGATGTACTGAATGTCCTTGTAATTTGATAGCCTCCCCTGGAATGGTAGGGTCAAGTCACGTCTCTGTAAAGACCATAACACAACAGTCCCGAATGTTTTTCTGCAAAGGAATAGTAAGTTCCAGCTCCTCCATCTTGTTAGAAAGAGATCTAACATTTGAAACAAAAATGCAGGCTTGTGATGATATTTACCGAACTTTACACGTAGTCCAGCCCTACAGCCTTGTTTCTGCCTGCATTTTGTTCATTTCCTCAGTTTCCTCCATTCTCTTGCAGGGAGAGAAATCCATGGTGTCAATCTAACCAGCGCAGCTGGAATGTTGTAACCTGGTTCAAAAATGCAGCCTTCTCTTATATTTCCCAATATTCATCCCCTTTAGTATTTATTATGCCCCTATATGTATATTTTCTCAATATAAAATCCTGTTCTGTCTCATTAAAATACACTGTCCTTATTTTCATTTACATTCATTAATCAGATTATGCATTCTAGTAATAATATATTTATTTTGTCTATTACCATGCTTTATATATCTATATATTTTCCCTTCCGATTCCACATGCCCTAAAATCTTAACTTCATATTTATTCTATTTACAATATTTAACCCATATATTTATTCGGATTAGCAATTAAAGATCTATAATAATAATTAATAATTTCAAATTTATCAAACGTTACCGTTGTCTATTTTAGCTATTAATACACTTCCTCATGTGGAATCTCTATCTTTTAGTTTTTCAACCATTGTCCTTTACCCTCCTCTTAGTATTACTCATTTTCTTATTTTTACTTATTCCTCTTTCTTCTATTATATTCCACGGTATCTTCTTCCAACTATCTGGCTTTACCTCCTTCCTTCCAAAACTCACTCTCTGATTTTCCCCTCTCTGTTGTTTTCCTCCCATTATCTCTCCCCCTAAATTTGTTTTTCCAATCTTTAATACTTTATTTTTTACTTCATCCTCCC
>JAOYMU010000020.1:32000491-32012017 GCA_025802295.1 Psammodynastes pulverulentus
CCCCCCATTTTGGGCCCATCAGGCCTCCCTGAATCCTCCAGAGGCCCGTTTTTTCCCCTCCTCAGGCTCCAGAGGCTTCCCTGGAGCCTGGGGAAGGCGAAAACGACCTCCCCAGGCCCTCCGGAGGCCTCCACGAGGCCTGTTTGTCACTGTCCCAGAGTCTCCCACGTGAGCCCTGTACTTACTTGGCCTCCAAAATGGGCTGCACAGAGACTCCTGGGAGGGGCGGGGCTAGCCGAAAATCAGCTGGCCGGCGCAGGCGCATGCCAGCAGAGATGGCTTCATGTGCCACCTTTGGCACACGTGCCATAGGTTCGCCATCATGACTATACTATTCCTATAAGTGTCATTTCCTGCTCCCTTCATAACAGAATAAGAGTTGGAAGGGACCTTGGAGGTCTTCTAGTCCAACCTCTTGCTCAGGAAACCTGCTGTCCCTCTGCTTAGGAAACCCTATACCATTGTCCAATCTTTTCTTTAAAACTTCCAGTGTTGGAGCATTTACAACATCTGGAGGCAAGCCATTCCACTGATTGATTGTTGTCACTGTCAGGAAATTTCTCCTTAGTTCTAGGTTGTTTATCTCCTTGATTAGTTTCCATCCATTGCTTCTTGTCCTGTCTTCTGGTACTTTAGAAAATAGATTGTCCTCCCTCTTCTTTGTGGCAACCCCTAAAATAATGGAACACTGCTATCATGTCACCCCAGGTCCTCCTTTTCATCAAACTAGACATACCCAATTCCAGCAACAGTTGTTTATATGTTTTAGCCTCCAGTCCCCTAATCATCTTTGTTGCACTTTTTCTGCACTCTTTCTAAAGTCTTAGCATCTTTTTTACATTGTAGCGACCGAAACTGGATGCAGTATACCAAGTGTAGCCTTACCAAGACATTATAAAGTGGCATTAAATGGTATTAAATTAGTGGTATTAAATATTGATAATATAAATTATAAAGTGGTATTAAATCATGTTGTCATGTTGATCAGATATTTCTAATTGCAGTAACTAGCAACAGAGAGAAAGAAGGAAAAATAGCAGAAAAAAAACCCTGTATTAGATTAGGGAACGCAGAGACAGGTTCTCCATCATGGTGTGTGTTGTTTCAGTATCTATCAATAGGTTATATTTATAAACCATGGAAGAAGAAGAAGAAAAAGGTTCTGTTGGATAAATTGGAATCTCTTTTCTTCCAGGTACTACTTGAAGGAACAAAGTGTCAGTTTTGTTACTCATTTTTGCTGCGTTTGTAAACTGTATATTTAAGTGTTCTGAGCTATGCTTACATACATAAACTCCTGAACTGCTATTTTCAGCATTTTTGTTCTTGTATAAAGATTGCCCCATTTTATCAGACAGATAGCAAAGACATCATTGATGTGTTAAAATAGAGCTATCAACTCTGCACGTATTCATCCAGATTGATACAGGCTGGATTTATGAGAATATTGTTACTATCTAAACACCACCATTTTATGGCGCTAATACTCAGAAAATAAATAACATTGTCCTGGCAAAGGAATGCTAATACTCTGGTTGAACTAGCAATTTAAAGCAAATTGTAGCCAGCAGTTCCTTGAGAGGCCTATCTTAGTGACCATTTTAGCTTTTCTAAAAATAATACAATTCTTATCGACCCATTCAAAATCTCTAACTTTAAAGGACAAATGAAACTGATTTCTGATTGACACACTTCCTTAGCCATTTTCAAGCTGCTCTTTTTTATGTTTGAACTGTTGTTGTTCGGTTCTGGATCATTTTGAATTAATTTTGTAATTTTTATTCGTTATTGAGTGCACACCTGAGTGGCAAATATATTAAGAATTCTGCAAATGGGGCAAACTCACTTAACAAATATCTCTCTTAGCAACAGAAATTTTGGGCTCAATCGAGTCATACGTAGAGTCATACATACCTGTACTTTCATACTTGCAAGATTTTGGAAATGTAAGCTTACGATAAAGTAGAATGAATTCATCCAGATGTGCTTCTTTTCTGGAGTACATCACAAGACTGACATCAGTATATTTCTGAATATATGCTTTTGCTGAAGGTTCAACTAACAGAAATGTATTAAGAATTCGTTCACACACACACAAAAATATTTCAATCCAAAAGTCAGAATTACTTCTTTCCCTTATCTATTCACTGGTAGCTTATTAACCCATGAATGTCAGGCCCAAATCCAAGAATGATGGATGGTGTTTCTTCCAAGCTGAGTTCTTAATTACTTCCCACCAATAGACAAAATTTTGCCAGACTGAGGACTCTTATCTGCATCTACAATATATTCTGGAAACTATTAGGGAGGGGCTGTCTTCACCCTCTTTCTCCCACACATAATATCTGGGCTGAATTACCCCTTGCTCCTCTGGAATAGACCTCCTCCTCCTTCCTTGGAATTACTAAATTCCTTACTACATCTCATCATGTTAAGGAAGCCTAAATAAAACCTTTTGATCTAGGAATCCTTGATCAAAATCTTATCTCACATATTCCGGTTGTGTTAGGGAAGCCACCCAAATTACAAGCACCTCATCAATCAAACTGTAGTTAATTTAATTAATGCTCTGTTGAATAAACCACAGAGGCTGGGTTATGGCGTACTGTGACT
The DNA here is from genome assembly GCA_025802295.1 of Psammodynastes pulverulentus. Lineage (NCBI taxonomy): Eukaryota > Metazoa > Chordata > Lepidosauria > Squamata > Psammodynastidae > Psammodynastes > Psammodynastes pulverulentus. The sequence goes on from JAOYMU010000020.1 coordinate 32,003,105, forward strand.
GGAACCCTGAATGAGCTAACCTACAAAGCCTGTTTCAATGCTACATTCTGAGAGTTTCTGAGCGAACACTTATCCAAGAAAATAACCAGTTCTTAATTTCCATTATATTAATAGTGCCTCAGTTTTTAAATCCATTCTCATGAAGCCATCATTACAACAAATGCCACCTGGAATAAATGCTGTTTGATCAATATGTTCACTTTTGTATATTTCTATAAAGTTGACAATATAGTTTTTATTAAATTTTCCAACAATTAAAAAACAAATCATATAAACAACCCACGCAGTGTTTGTGACATCTCATCTATTAACAACTAAACATATATCCCAGTACATACACATATCTATTTTTTTGCATCTTGCCCTATTTCTATTCCTATTATCTAATCACGTCTACTACTTTTCCCACACCTTATAAAAGCCTCTTCTTTCTCTTGCAGCTCCATAGTAAGTTTCTTCATTTCCACACAATCCATAATCTTTTGTATAATTGTGTTATCCAGGGTTTTACTATCTAGTTTCCAATGTTGGGCACAGCTTATTCTATTCTTCTTATAATAATATAGTTATATGCATCTGCATTATATAGATTTACTATCCCCAAGAATGTGAGTCTTTTAACAACTGTTGTGCATTTTGTTAGTTTTTGAACTATCCTGTGAAGCATAAGGGAATATATAAAATTAATAAAATATCAGTCATTATGTGGCTGAAGTTAAGAACTTTTAAGTCTCATTGATTACAGTGGAACAGGTAAAAAGCAAAGGCTTGTGTTTTTTTCAACACATTGATATCTGCAGGTTTAAATTCTTTTTCATGGATTTTGAAAGGAAATTCATGTATTAAAATATGTAGATATTGGCATTTCAATAGCCAGATTCACTCTTTTAGTGTGTAAATGGATGTGTCGGTTTCAAAAATGCAAAGGTAATTGTTGAAAATATAGATTAAATCTTTATGCAATATTAACTTCTTCACACACATGCAAACACCACTACTCGGTAAATAATTAATCAAATAGCTGCAGTTAATATTATGTTACATATATTTCTCACACTTAAGTAATTTCCTATCCAAATTGTTGATGAGAACTTCCCCTTACTTTTATCAATGTTAGTAATATCTTGTGATCTCTCAGTAGATAATTATTCTACTTTTAATATTTCTTTAATTAACATTGTCATCATTACATAATAACATTGTCATTATGATGAGTTATTATCTCTTAATAATTGAATCCAAGACAAAATCTAGTTAGCCCTGTCTATAGGGCTATTCTAGATTTTAATATCTCTTTGATACATCTTGATATCAATGCGTAAACAAGCCAGAAGACTTTGAACATAATGTATATACCACTAAAACTCTTGCTTCTATCATTTTAACTAAGAAAAACAGTGCATAATAGGGCAATGATTTTTAAACCAAGGTATCTCAGATGGGCTAACTTACAGAATGCAAACAAAACCCAGGACCCAGGACTCCAGAGGGAATAAAGTTTGGGGAAATTACATTTGATTAATAAATGTAGAAAAAATAACATTGTAGATGCTGGGCTGCGGCTGCAGTTATATGATGCTCACTTTGAATGTTCTATGACAGTTTCCCAGTCACTCTTGCAACACCTTCCTCCCTCCCTCCATCCACCAACAGGGTTACCTGCTTGCTAGAAAGGGAAGAGAAATATCTTGATTATCTCCCAAGGCACTGTAACTATTAAAAATTATAAAACAAGGTATATGCTTCTAGAGGTTCATAACATAATTGCACAGAAACATGTTTAGAATAGAATTTGCTTCAGAATTTTGTGATTTCCAAATATGTTAGACTCCTTCAGAACCTAGCATTCAGTATGCAGTAATATTAAAAGGGGCGCTTGCTTGCATTCAAACGGTACCCCTGCAAATTATCGACATGTGCTTATTGTGTATGCCTAGAATTTGCATGTCCACAAATGCATATACTCTCAAACTGATGAGATGCTTCTTATAGCATATTGAGAATAAATTTGCATCTAAAAGTAAATTTACCATGAAGCACAGCTGGACTACCACCATGGAGATTAAGAAGCAGTTGGCATTTCTTGTGGGTGATCTCCAAAACTGCCCTGAGGATTAGAATATGTCGGCAGATATATTGAATGGACTGTGCAGCAAGATATAATGAAATGTTACATGCTGTATAAATAAAGCACTTAATATTTCCTCAATGGTTTGCTCTTTTGATCAGTGCTACTCTCTTGCACCATTAATGTCCTGCAAAAGAAAACCAACACCTTTCTTTTTAGGATTTGTAATTGTTATTAATTCATCATTGGAAATGATTTGTGTTAATTGAATAAAGAGCATTCTGGAGTATTGGTTTGGAGCCCAGTTTGCTTATGGCACTTGAAAGTGATAGGACACTCTTAGAGAAAGGATAAAGGAGTACAGAAGAAATCAGAAATCAGAAATTGGCAATTTTTTCCATGATGTTCACTGTTTTCATATGAGCTCTAGCAGGGCTTCATTGTGGATTCAATGGCAGAGTGGCTTAATGATGTTGGAAATAGCGGACAAAAATGGTCTGCACTCCAGCAGTTTGAGCCCAGCTTCGCAAGATGGAATGAGCGCCTGTTTCTCATTCCCTAGCTCCTGCCCACTCAGCAGTTTGAAAGCATATTGCGAGTGGATAAATGGGTACCACTTTGATGGGAAAGCCCTAGCTGCATTTGCATGTGCAAGAGAGTGGAAGCCAGCACTGGACCTGGCCAAGACGAGACCGATGGAGGAACTGAGAAGAGCCAGCAATCTGAGCACCACTAGTCAGCTGATATAAAGCGAGTTTGTTCCCTGTGGTGCAGCAAGGATAGGCATGCAAACGCCAAACAGAATGAACTAGCAATTAGGTTGTCAGGACTGCACAGTGTCTAGTATTTGTAGATTTCCCTGACATTGTAACCATCCACTAAATAAATAAATAAATAAAGGGCTTGATTGCTAAAGTCTCATGAACATTTATCATCTCTTGAAAATTGGAATTATTTTTACATGGAGGACATTATACTTGAACTATCAAATATGAGGTTGCCCAGTGTCGGAAGACTGGCCAGAAGGTAACTCCAAGGATCTGTCTCTTCCTATGGATGCATGTGAAGTTTTATAAACTCTTAACACAGCCTTATGAAAATTTATTGAATGAAAGAGGCTACAGAATGTGAAATGTGCATTTGGCCTAATGCCAGTTAAACAGATTTCTCAAAATCTAATTTAAAAAGAAAATAGTAAAATGCATACTCAGAATACATAGGCTACAGCTTATGTTTATTAAAATATGCATAATGAATCAGAAAGGATGTGTTTTATACTTTAAAAAATGCAATCAGAAACAAATTTCTCTGGTAGTAAACTTTATTGAATGGAATTAAATTAACTATTAAGGGAACATGTCTAGGAATGTGCAGTTAATAGCTTCATGCATTCTCTCTATGTGAAGCCTGTGCAATGTATTTCCAGCACCATGGACAGCAAACGGGACCTAATGACATCACTATTTAAATGCTGTGATTATGAACTTGTATCTGCATATCTGATTTGCATACCTAAGTCACAGCATTTGCACAATGATGTTCTTATACACATTTCATTGTTGGCCCTCTCTGCAAACGGCCCCAGTATTTTTTTCTGCTTTCCTCCATCTGCAAGTGAAACTTAGCTCTTGGTCTTCTTTTATCTAGGCATTTCCTGTTTAAACATGGATCTGGCTCTTCAGCAATCTTCAGTGCTGCCAGTCAAAACTACCCTCTGACTTCTAACACAGTTTACTCACCACCTCCTAGACCACTTCCTAGAACGACTTTTTCACGACCGGCTTTCGCTTTTAACAAGCCTTACAGATGTTGCAACTGGAAGTGCACCGCCTTGAGTGCTACAGCAATCACAGTCACATTGGCCCTGTTGCTTGCTTATGTTATTGGTAAGTCCTGTCTAGCTTTATTGCATCTCTCGTTCCCACTCCTGTTGCTGAGATTTTGCAGAAGAATTAGATGTTTAGCTCATTATTCAGAAGCAAATCTTACCAATAATCAATAATGCGGTGGTGATGTTTTTCTTGCATTTATTGTTCCTTTTGCTTTAATGAGTGTTACTGAGCTGTTTGTGTACTTTTACAAATGTTATGCCCCTAATGTTATGTGGCTTTCAGAGATAGGTCAAAGAGATACAGCCAGAGAAATGGTCAAATAAAAGTCAATTTAACCCACATTAGAAATGTGGACAGAGCAAGAAGCTCAAAGGACACCCTCCCTAGTTTCTTGGGATTCGTAGAGGATAGGGGAAAGATATACAGGTAGTCCTTGACTTACAGTGGTTCACTTTATGACCATTTGAATTTACAACAGCACTGAAAAAAGTGACTTATGACCGGTTTTCACACTATGACCACGGCAGCATCCCCATGGTCATGTGATTTACATTTAGATGCTTGACAACTGGTTCATACCTATGACAGTTGCAGTGTCATGAGATCATGTGTGCAACTTCCTGACAAGCACAATCAAGTCAATGGGAAATCCAGATTCACTTAACAACCGTGTTACTAATTTAACAACTTCAGTGATTCATTTAACAAATGTGGTAAGAAAAGTTGTTAAATGGGGCCAAACTCAACAACATAAATTTTGGGCTCAATTGCGGTTGTAAGTTGAGGACTACCTATACTTGCAGACTTCCAAGATTGATGTTCACTTTGTGAGGTAGGCCAGAGAGGAGACTTCTCTAAATGAGCTAATTATACTTCATGTAAAGTTGTAAGGTTACAATAACCTTACAACTTGTACGTCAGAAAGAACATTTTGTCCCGTCTCTTTTACAGGAAGATTCGGCATCTGTGTTTGATTATAAACTATTTAACATTTAATGACCTGGTAGATTTATTTTATTTTATTTTTTTTAAAAAAGGATAGGGTCTACAACCAAGGACCAATCAATAAAACAAATACAAGGGCAGGGAAAAGCGATGATCTAAACACATGTCAGATCAAATATAGGCTTATATGTTGCAATTAGCATTATTGCTCTTCATTTTATTGACCAAATTTCCACTGACTCCAAGAACCTTTGTAGGAAGCAAAAGTTTATACCATCAAGGAAGCAAAATCAATCCAAAATGTAACTTCTCTTTGTGCAGAGAATACACAAGCTGCCTTCAAAAGTTCAAAGAAGATGTAATAGCTGCATATACTTTCAAGAGTCTTCCCTAACACCACAATTCAAAACAACCATGTTCACTCTCAATTGAAAGGGAATTGGGAGTGAACATGCTTGTCTTGAATTATCATGTTTGAGATGACTCTTTAGAGTCCCTTGGGCAACAAGGAGATCAAATCAATCCTAAAGGAAATCAACCATGACCGTCCTTTGGAAGGACAGATACTGAAGCTGAAGCTCAAATACTTTGGCCACCTATTGAGAAGAGAGGACTCACTGGAAAAGACCCTGATGTTGGGAAGGCAAAAGGAGAATGGGACAGCAGGGGAGGAGATGGTTAGATAGTGTCATCAGCACAATGAACATGAATTTGGGCAAACTTAGGGAGACAGTGGAGTACGGGGGATGCTGACATGCTATGGTCCATGGGATCATGAATAGTCATGTGAATTAGCAATTGAATAACAAGAACAACACTTACCTTGACAACCTTCATGAAGAGATGGAGAGGGCCTACAGCTATAGAAGTCAATTCACATAGTTCTGAATCCTAAACATTTGCCAAGAATGGTGGTGAGAATGTGAAAGGGAAGAAAAGACTGAAGACTGTTCACTCACCTTCATTCCATGTGTTTGAAAAGGCCAAATGCACATTGATTATCTGAAGAATAATCAATTCCCTGGATTGTTTTTAATGAGTAAACCTTCCATTGGATGCTACAAATAGCCATCACCTTATAGGGCAAGATTCCAATAAGGTCCAATTTACTAAAATACTTTGGGCATCATAAAGAAACTATGGCCAACTTTTTAGTGGTTTCAGAAATCTCTAGGTAGCAAAATATTTTCTTCCAAAAAGAAAAAGGCAATACAGAACTTGGCAGACATCAAACAAGTGTTTTTTTATTTAAAAAAAGTCATTTCAAACTGCCAATTATTTCCTGTGTGTTTCTCATTATTTTAATTAGGCTCCCATTGTAACTGTTATTAATAGTGTCAGCATTATCTTTATCTTGGTTCATATGCTTTAAAAGAAACTAGCCAACATTTGGTAGTTTTTAATATTAAATCTTTCACTTCTGCCGTCCAGAGAATGAATCCTTATTAACACAGCTTGAAGCATTACAGATGAAAGAGTGAAGATGAAAAAGGAAGTTGTACTGTGTGAGACATTACTGTCACCACACCAAAGAGTATGTTTACCTAACTTTGATACACTTAACATTGATCCATTACTGTGTTTTCTTAGATAGTTTTAGATCACTCTTTCCTGAGGTTGATCTCAATATCAGCTAATAGGTTTGGAAAATAAAAAGGGTGCTATTTTGTCTACGTGATATGATGAGGCTATTTATTTTATTGCATAATTTATATCCTGTTCTGATTGAACAGGTGGATAGAGGAGGGAATGTCACATAAACTAAGTAATGAAAGCAGAAGAAATAACTATATAGCAAAATTGTCCCTGGAAAGTACCTGAAGCCCCAATTGCTGGGCAGAAAAAGAATCATTACTGCTTTAATTCTTTCTTTAGAAATTAATAGTGACAATGAAACTAAAGAAGGTTATTTTCAGGTGCAAAAAGAGGATTTATTGCTTGCGCCTAGACACAAGAACTTAATCAGCTAATCATCATCATCATCATCTCCTTTTAACAACCCTACAATCCCTTGTGAGGTGGAGTCTGGACAACTGAACGGAGCTGAGTATTTACTGGCCGGATGCCCTTCCTATCGCCAGTGCAGAGTTTTATATTCAGCAGATATATTCTCAATGTGCTCAGAGAGAGAGAAATATCTTCCTCTATCTAGGATCGAACTCACAGCCTTCTGATTGTGAGGCAAGAGCTCCATCTCTAGGCCACCACACCACTCCTACTTAACCAGCTAATGAACAACACTAAACAGGCACTAGATAAGGGTCAACAGAATTCAAGGGGGACTGGACTTGGATTGCTTGCAGCAGGCTGAGGGACTTCTTGACTTGTCAAAGTTGTCTCCGCTGGTGTTGTGTCCCCTCACCATCGCTCTTGATTGCAAGTGTGTGGATGATGTTTACTGAAGGTACGGCAGGGGGGAAATGATGAAACCTCCCACGATATTGTTATTCTCATAAAAGAAACCACTTGTCCTCTCCCCTTAAATCCAGACAGGCCTCTTAAAAGTATTTACAGTATAAATGAAGCTTCAAGTGTCAGAATTAGAAGAAACACATACAAGGGATGTCTGCATATATTTTACAAATGGATCTTTTGTTCAGTTGCAAGGATGAACAGAAGGCTCGATAGTTAAGTTCTTGGCATTCAGGGAGTGGAATATTTTTTTTTCTTTTGTTAGGCAGAGCAAAAGACAGTTGTATGTAAGGGATTAAAGTCCAATATTTAAAGATCAGTCAAAACGTGGCATATAATCCCTACATATCCTTACATATAATTTAGTCCATTTGAATCTCATAACTGGGGATGGATTTCTTCAGCTGAAACCAATTTTTTTTTTATCCAAACTCTTCATAAAAGCACTGAAGGGGATAAAAAAGGCCATTTGACATCTTCACAGGCTTTCTTGCTCTGTTTGGTTAACATCTCGTTTGATTAGAATGTTTGATCTAATCTGATGCTACTTCTCTATAGTTTAAATCCTTTTCATCTGTCTGCCTTGTAGCCGAAAGAAATTTATCTCTTTTGTGGAAATCTTTTAAATGATTTCACTCTCTGAATTTAACACCATCTTTAAAAAATCTGCCTTGGTTGATAGCAGCAATGCCTAGCTAGAGAGGGGAAATGCCATCTTACTAAAGTTTTTGGATAATCAAATACATCTGAACCAGTTGATCAGTAGATCCTGAATGACTGATCAGTTGGGTGCATCAACATGCATGATATGTATTAACATAATGAAAGTGTGAAGTTCTCCGGAACAGCTGCTCCAACTGAAAAAACTCCCATTTCTCAGACTTCAAAACACTGAAAGATTTATTGGAAGCAACATGTCGGGATACCTCGGCGTAAATCCATCTGCCCCACCCAGCCAGTCTTCCCCTATGACCCTGTTATCTCCCACCCCTCCTGGGTCACGTTCTCCAATGATTTATGTTCATAGCTGGTTGTCATCAGTGTCGCTCTTCCAATAATCTCTTTACGCGCCAGAGTTAACGTCTTCTGCATTCCAGCAAGGGGGAATGGGGGGACTCCTCCCTCCTCTCTCTCCTGTTTGGCAAATTATATGTCTGCTGTAGAATTTGACAGAAAGTTTGCAAAATGAAATACGAGTTTCCTTTTCTCACTTCTTTTTTTATCCATTACCACTGGCACTTTCCCTAAGAAGGTACTTCTTTGGACTCTAATTGTAAATATTTGTATTAAAAAAATAATATTAAAGCTGAAAACTTTTTCTTCTGTTGACAGCTGGAAGCTTTCTTAACCTTTTTGACTTTGAAGTCATAACTAACAGGATTGTAATACAAAATGGCAAGGATTGGGATTTTGGGGAGAGGTACTTTTATATTATTCCATATTATTCTTATTTATTTATTATTAAATTTATATGCCACCCATCCTATATTATTATTATTATGTATTTTATGTATTTATTATTAAACTTATATGCCACCCATCTTGTCATTTGGGGTGACTCTGGATGTAAGTTTGTGGCTTTTAATGTTTCTGAGCTCAGACAGCAAGAAATCATAGTTTTCTACAGCTGTGGTCAGAGAGGGCTCAAAAGAACTC
>JAOYMU010000020.1:32046752-32057573 GCA_025802295.1 Psammodynastes pulverulentus
TGGAAGGCTGAGTCAACCTTGAGCCTGGTGAGATTTGATCTGCCAAATTGCAGGCAGCTGGCTGTAAGCAGAAGTAGACTGCAGTACTGCACTCTAACCACTGTGCCACCGAAGAACATCACAAAAACTAGTCATAATATCACTAAAATCTGATAAAAACAATTTAAAATGGAATTGGAATAAAATACAGTTTAAAATGAAATTGGAATAAAATACAATAATTTAATATATAGATAAATGCAATATGCTAACATTCTATTTCGGTACCACCCCTACAATTTACCCCAATCAGTCCCGCATATGCCAATCTCAACTGAACCATTTTGCTTAAGTACTGTGCTGTGTTAAATGTTATTTTCAGATTCTGGCCACATATAAGGTAAGTTGTTTTGATATGGGAATCCCGGTGGGTTATTCGTTTGGTATATAGACCAAGGTACCTGTCTGTTACCCTCTTATACAGGCAACAATCAAATAGGATGTGAGCCAGATCTACTACGTCTGCCAGTCTGCAATTGCAGAGACATCCATTATAGGGTATAGAATAGAATCTCCCTTATCTGACCATTGGGTCAATCTGTTTGAATCTCGCTCACGTAAATATCTCCCTAAGATGTTTTGGCAGTTGTAACATCAAATAGCTGTCTATTTGAAAAGTAAATTTGTATAATTTCCAGGTATACCAATCTGTGAAAAATCTATGCAAATCGTTGTCCTCTATTTGTGGGGATGCATTATCCTTTTTTGACAATGCACAAATAAACCTCCTTCTCCTTCCTTCTTACCATTTTTGTTTTACACAAATTATTTCCATTCATGATGCTTAGACTTAAGTCAAGTAAATGATGATCACAGTCAAAGACCAGAGCAAGTTAAGGAATATCCAGTTAAAAATTCTAGAATAAAATAATAAATAACAGATAAAATCTATCCCAAAGGTGTTTTTTCAACTGGATTTTCTATTTTTTCTTTGAAAACGTTTTACTTCTCGTCCAAGATGCATCTGAAGAAGCTGAAGAAGCTTTTTGGATGAGAAGCGAAACATCTTCAAGAGAATCTCCATAGACAACAGATAAAATCTATATTAAAATCACAATTTGGTATCCAAACTATCAGTTGCATTGATGCTTAGACTTTTGTGCTTAGTCTTTTCAGGATGGTAGCACATTAGGAATTTGGAAAGCATCTTACAGGTAGTCCTTGACTTCCAACCATTCGTTTAGTGACCATCTGAAGTTATAACGGCACTGAAAAAAATGACTTATTATATTTTTCACACTAATGGCTGTTGTAGCATCGCTATGGTCACATGATCAAAATTCAGAAGTTTGGCAACTGGCATGTATTATCACAGTTGCAATGTTCCGGGGTCATGGGATTATCTTTTGCAAGACAAGCAAAGTCAATGGGAAGCCAGATTTGTTTAACGATTGCATTTCTAATGTAACAATTGCAGTGATTCACTTAACAACTGGGTCAAGAAAGGTTGTAAAATGGGGCAAAACTCACTTAACAACTCCTTCTTTAGCAATGGAATGTTGGGTTCATTTGTGGTCATAATTTGAGCTGTGAACGTACTCCCACAAAATGTCTACTGTGAATGATATGGCAAATTACAAATACTCATTTTTCCAGAGACTGGTTACTATTCCAAAGAATCTTTACCTTCTCTTTGTGCAGCTAAAGATACTTCTACAAAAACGCTGGGCCATTAAATGTTTCCAAGATGGTCTCTGGCGTTTATGTAGGGCATCAAGACATTGTTGAAAATGTGGGCCACAAAAATGAACTTTTGCTCCTTGGCTTTGAAGCAAGTTTAGCATTGCTGGTTCGGTGTGAGCAGAGTTGCTCTTCAACTTTGCAATGGGCTATTTTCATTTTTATTTTAAAAACTAAGTGCTCTCAGCCGTACAGAGAGAGTGAGCAAGAACAGAATGACAAAATAGGTACAAGATCAAAAGAAGGGAGAATAAGTCAAGAAGATCTGTAAGATGGACAGATCTGATAAGCTATTGCATAAAAAGGCTAGGAGAAGTTTTAAGAGCACAGGCAATGTATACAGCTGTGAATGAACATAAGAGAAACACGAAAAGAAGGACTAGGGGTGACATGATAGCAGTGTTCCAATATCTCAGGGGCTGCCACAAAGAAGAGGGAGTCAAGCTATTCTCCAAAGCACCTGAGGGGCAGGACAAGAAGCAATGGGTGGAAACTAATCAAGGAGAGAAGCAACCTAGAACTAAGGAGGAATTTCCTGACACAGACAGTTAATCCATGGAACAACTTGCCTCCAGAAGTTGTAAATGCTCCAACACTGGAAGTTTTTAAGAAGTGTTTGGATAATCATTTGTCTGAACTGCTGTAGGGTTTCCTGCCTAAGCAGTGGGTTGGACTAGAAGACCTCCAAGGTCCCTTCCAACTCTGTTATTCTGTTCTGTTCTGACATATCAAATGATATTTATCAATACAAATTAAAACTCCTGCTTATGATCCCTAAAATCCAAATGAACCCTGACAAAAGTTACAACTGACAGCATCTTAAATATCATTATCACTTCCATTTGCATTGCAATTGAGCTGCTTGTTAAAAAAAGAAATCTGCACCCATAACAGGTTTTGTTGAAACATGTAACAACAAAGGGGTATGCATATGAGATTTTTTTTTGCTCATTTAAATGAGAAAATATAATTGTGATCCCCTTTTTGATGAGAAGGAGAAAGCTCCTAGAAACTGCCTCTTGAAAGTAACATATGTTATTTTAGCTTGTGGTTTACAGCTGTATCTTAACATAGTTTTCTGACAGTTTAAAGTTTAAAAAAAAAACCTGATAATTACTGGAAATGAAGCTGAATTGTGCTGTGAAGCTTATTTAGAGTTGTTTACTTTATATTTAACATTGCATGCATTAAGCTTTAATCAGCTGGTTAATCAACTAAACATTTGCTCTCGCTGATTAAAATATTGGATTCACTGACTCAGCCCCATCATGAGAAGTTTTAGTGCAGCAACTTGATCGGTTTAAACCAAAAATTGTACCGTAGGCCAGGCTACAACTTTATTCTCCTCTTTCAGATAACAGACAACCTAAAAAGTGGGCAATGCTTCTTTTTAAAGGGAAGATTGTCTTTAAAACATTTTAGCTTGTTCCCTTTTAAGTAACAAAGAAGAATGGCCTCAAAAGTAAAACAGGAGGGCCCTTAATTCACAACCATCCAGACCAAATTGCCCCCTATTGATTAATCACTGTAAAGTTTTAATGGAATAATCAATCATTCAACCAATTAAAGCTTCCTACTATGCTAATAACACTGACAGGAACCCTACATGGTGGGATCCCAATAGGCCTCCCAGAGGCAAAATAAATTAAATTTCAGGATCAGTGACTAGACTTACACCAGCAAGGAGGTTAGTGAAAACAGATTTGTTTTTGAACACAAGGGATACATTTATGCTTCACCTTTTAAATTGTAATAGGGATTTTATATCCCACTGAATTTTCTGCAGGAAATGTTGCCCTGAAAAGGCCACGGATTAGCAAATCTTTAAATTAATCTTTATTTTTTTTTAGATATGTTTTTACTCCACCTTTATTTTTTTAGATAAATAATTCAAAGTGGCAAACATACCTAAGATTCCTTTTTCTTTCTATCTCCCTCACAACAACAACCCTGTGAGGTCTGTTGGGCTGAGGGGCACTGATCCAAAGTCATCCAGTCAGCTTTCAGGCTGTGGGACTAGAACTCACTGTCTCCTGGTGATTCGACCAAAGTCACCCAGCTGGCTTTCATGTCTAAAGTGGCACCAGAACTCACATTTTCCTGGTTTCTAGCATGGTACCTTAACTACTAAACCGAATTTATTTCCTTGGGGGTTAGGACACCTGGCATTTACCACCACTCTCATTTTAATAATTCCATTACACCTAATTTTTAGAAACTTGGGAGTCAGATTCTGGCTGGATCATGGGTGTCAAATGCGCTACATCATGTTGCCATCATATGATGTCTCATGACGTTATATTGCCCTTTGCAGAATTGGAGTGGGCGTGGCCTATGCATGACACATCCAGACCATGGGCCGCCAGTTTGACACCCCTGCCATAGATGGTTGAATGTGTATCTCATCTGAGCCTTGGTGGCGCAGAAGATAGGACGCAGTAATTGCAGACTTCTGCTAACAGCCAGCTGCCTGCAATTGGGCAATTCAAATCCCACCAGGCTCAAGGTTGACTCAGCCTTCCATCCTTCCGAGGTGGGTAAAATGAGGACCCAGACTGTGGGGGCAATATGCTGATTCTGTAAACCGCTTAGAGAGGGCTGTAAAAAGTACAATAAAGCAGTATAAAACTCTGTGCTATTACTATTGCTATACTTGCTCTTTTGATTGTCATCAGAAATAATATAATTAGCCAGGATGGAAACTATCTATCTATCCTCTATATATTTTCTAAAATAAACCTTTTATTAAAAAAACCCCTGTTTTCTCTAGTAACTAGTTCTTAATCAGATGACATTCCAACTGTCAAGGATAGGCACATAATTTCCTCCAACAAATAGAACAGAAATCTTCTTTTCAGCAATATAAGGTATAATTTATAGGAAGTTGACCATGGTTTTATTAATCAGTCACTTTGCTCTTATCTAACCCTGCATTCAGCAAGATATTCTACAGCAGAGGTTAAGACCTTAAGATTCATGGACTTCAATTCCACAAGTCCACAAGCCTTAAAGATGCCATGGTTGGAGACCCCTGTTCTGCAGTGTATCATGCAACTTCTACCCAACATCATGAAAGCAATATTTAGCAGCTATGTCAAGACTTCTCTTCCCATTTGTTCTTCTATGCACTCCCATATCTATTACAAATATATCTCCATTTTCCAGAATAGGTTTAGGGAATAAGGGGAAATCTCCTGTTGGGTACAAGTAGTCCTCGACTTACAACAGTTCTTTTAATGACTGTTTCAACAGTGCTGAAAAAAAGGCTTATGACCATTTTTCACCCTTACAACATTGCAGCATCACACGTAGTCACATGATCAAAATTGAGATGCTTGGCAACTGGTTCATATTTATGATGGCTGCAGCACCTTGGGGTCAACCTTCTGACAAGCAATGTCAATGGGGAAACCAGATTCACTTAACACCATGTTACTAAATTAACATCTGCAATGGTTCACTTAACAATTGTGGCATGAAAGGTCATAAAATAGGGCAAAACTCACTTACCAAATCTTTCACTTAGCAACAAAAATTTGGGGCTCAATTGTGATCATAAGTCGAGGACTACCTGTACTGACAATCAGCATTGGGTATAATCTTCCTATTAGTTCCATGACTGTGTAATAAATAAATATATATAAAATAGAAATAATAGTGGAGTTGCCACTAAAGACCAACTAGAAATTGCAAGTGATGCAAACTGCTTATGGCCTGCTTATTGCTGTGCTGCAAGCCTGCACAAATTTCACATACATGTCTAGGTACAATTCACAACACTGGTTTTATCCTATGTGACCATAGTTGGAACCTAGTATCTGCAGGACTATTTTCTCCAACTGCAACCAATTCATATAATCAGAATAGCTCAGTGGGTATTGTTAGTGTTCCCCCTTAGCTTTCATGAACTAAGCAGGGCTGAGGTCAGGAAGTGTTGTTACTAGGCAGCAGCTTCAATCTAATGTGGTGTTTCTTAACCATGGAAACCTGAAGATATGTAGACATCAATGGCCAGAATTGAGCCTGGCTAGATATGGAACTATGGAAGCTGAAATCCACACATCTTAAAGTTACCAAGGTTGAGAAACACTGGTCTAATGGGGCAGCATAGCCAGTGGTGGGATTCAAATAATTGTTCTGTGACCTAATGACCAGCTGGGTAAGCGTGGCTGGGTGATCATGGGACTGAGTGGAGCTCAGGTGACAGTAAGTCTGGGCATACTGCCAAGAACCTTTAGCTGTTATATGGGTTAACCAAGAGGCAGTTTCTGTAAGCAGAACAATAAAGATTAGGCAGAAACAACACCAGAATGTTTCTTTTCTGCCTTCCTTACAGGATTAGCCCTGTAAAATGGAAAAAAACAAAACAAAAGGAGATTTCTTCAACAAGTGGTTCTCCGAACTGCTTAGAAAGTTAACAACCGATTCTCACGAATAGGTGTGAACCTTTTGAATCCCACCACTGCACATATTTGGCCCTTAATTCCCCTCTTCCCAAAATAGAAAAAAAAGTCTCAACTTTGAGGCAGATTTGGGCTATAAGGCACCTATTTTGTTACTTTAAAAACAAAAAGCCTAGGTATTTTGGTTCCACCAATTATAGAGCACCGTGTGAGCTACAAAAGAGGCATTGGGACCAAGCCATGGTTCAGAGCAATTCATGGTTTAGAGCAGTATTTCTCAATCTCAGGGTTATTGAGGTTTTGGGAGTTAAAGAGTACCCATCTTAAAATTGCTGAGATTGAGAAACCCTCATCTAGAGGGTCCTGAAGGGTGACAGTGGTTGTTTATGATGATTATATTATTATTTTAAATTTGTTATGGCTGCCCACTTCAGCAGACCGTCAGTGGGGACAAGACACAGAAGCTAGGTCAATTTGGATACTAAAAAGTACCTTGACACAGAGAAACAAATCTTGGGCCTTGTTGGTTCTGACACTTAATCTCTAAAGCATTGGAGCCCAATGAGATACACTGGGAAGGGGAGAGAGTTTGATTCTTGTAAACAAATCAGATTTTCCATTTCCACAAGAGCTGAATAGTTTGGTGAATAAACAAGCACAATTCCATACACAATTAGCCACTTTGCCCATTTAAGGAGGGCCTGGAATATGACAGCCAAAGGAAGAAACTAGATGTTGGGTGAATGTGCTTTCTGCTGCAAAGAAGCCTGAAGATAGAGGAGGATTTTGAGGATCATGTTGAAAAGAAGAAATTTTTTTTAGTGGTGCTCACTCATCTACAAATGCAGTTTGGCCTTAGTGATTAACTGTGTACAAAGGCAGCATTTCAGATCAACTCCAAATCTTTTAACAGAAAAACAAAGCAAAAACGGCAGCAACAAGGCCTCAAGAAGGAGCACGTTTTGACAGAAAAGGGCACTTTGCCCTTTCGATTCAACCCCTACTCCCTTTTTTGTCAATCCAATTCACTTTGCCTCACCATAAACAGCCTTTGCTGTCTTTGAAATTCCATCATTTACACTACTTGCTTCAATGCTTTTTCACTTACTGAGTAATTCCATAGGTTTATTGTTCTCTCAGGGAAATATTTCAGCTCAGATTAAGCAGGCGTAGTCTGGGACACGCAATAGGTTTTAGATGCATCTTGTTTCATCTTGAAATGAGATACCAATATTGCCGTTTATATTTACATTTGTATATATTTTCCTGGCTGCAGTTTTTCCTGCTTCCTCAAACTTCCCCACTTTGTATCCACCCCCAGGCGGGCTCAGCTGCTGATGGAAAGTCTGTTGCTTTGCTGAGGGTGACAGTTGTCTCAATGATTTATAGTAGTGCTACAGCTCAGTATGACCTTTTACATCATGATTACTCTAACCACCCCATGCTTAGCATTTCAAGATGTGTTGGGGCTGCAAATCCCAGAATTATCAGCCAGCATGCCCATTCCAAGATTAGATTAATTATAATCCCTATGCAGATGTTTAGCCTGCTTATCTGAGGGCTAAGAGTGGGATTGGGATAATAGTACATATGGAATCTCCAAAAATATTCTTGATCTCTCAACTCCGAATCTTGCTAGCCAGAGTGGAAGAGTCGAACAGACTTTGATTTCTCTTATCTAACCCTGCTCAAAGTTGGTTTTTATACTGAAACCTCTTGGGAATTCAGATATAAGCCTATCATTCAGATCTGCTCTTCCAGAATCCTCATCGATCAATTAAATTTCAGAACTCCATTCATGTTGCTCGTGTGAATGCAGACATTAGTTTAAAAAAGCATTGAGGCTTCATGTTGAATCCCATTCCAAAATTACACTGTTATTCGCATCTCAAAATTTCATCATTCTCCTCATCTCCACCCACATTGCTTCTGGAGCCCACCTCATAGTTTACCATTCTGTGAGAGACATTCAGATTCAGGCATTAAGTTCAAAACACACACATCAAAAATAACAAAGGTAGAAGGAATGACATGACTAAGGAAATTAGTCTTTTACCCTTTCCTGGCATTTGCTCTATTTGTAAAAATAATGTGTGAGAAGCCATATGGTGCACTGAGGATATCTTGTGCCAAAGAACTCCTGCCAGTAGTAGGATTTTCTGATCTGATTATCAGATCACCCGATTTTCTTTTCCCAAAGTTATGTTCAAAATCAAATCAGAATTCCTCACATTTCTTTTCTTTTTCCAGATGTGTACTGCTATTCCACATAATAATTAGGTACATCTATATGTACCTAATTATTCTTTTAGAATGTCTCTTTGACTCTAGCTGTAGGATTTCCTGGTGGTGTCTTTTCTCAAGTCTTAACCAGAACTGGCTCTGCTTACCTTCTGAAGACAAGCCAAGTCAATCTTGAATCTTATTTTAATATTCTTAAAGTGTATTTAATGCAAAAGAAGAAGATAACAGTCAAACTGAATTCAATGAGGTTTATTCCCAGATGCATAGGCTAGAGTTGTGTGATAAATTCAGTAGTCATAAGTATATGTCTATTTGTATTCATATCTTTGATATGCCACATAGCGCTTACACAAAATAGCATAAAAAGCTGTCATGCTTAGGAATAGGATTTTAGAAATAGGGAGGAGGGGGCAAACACCCATTGATATAATCATGCTTTTCTCAGAAGTATTACAAAGAGTTAACATGTTTTTCATGCCAATAAGGGTTTCTCGCTCGATCATAAATGACATCATCATCTTAAAAATACTTAAAAATACAAAAAGAAATACTGTAATCAGACTATTCCTAACCCTCACATTTTTGGGTAGAGGTCTAAGGAAGCTACAGAAAGTTGCCGGGTGAATTCTATTATGTGTAAAAAAAAATTCAGGCTAACTTTGCTTCTTATATAGCTTTAGAAAAAAGTTAGATCAGGTTGAAAGCAGTCTTAATTGTATCAATTTATGCATTTTAAGGGGGAAAAATCTCTTTTCCTTTTCACTAGATATACACTCTGTTGTCATGGCTACTGCTCTGAAAGGAGAACAGCCTGTCAGATGCAAAATAGGCTTTGGGGCACAGTGAGTACATTCTCTGAGGGTGCACAGAAACCTACTGTTGCATTCCAGGACAGGTTTTGCAAATTGCACTATTGATTTAACTGTACGCATGAACAACAATTATTTTATTGTATTAATGTTTCCTATTCCTAAAATGAACCCAGGGTGTTTTGAAAGAATCTGGGCATTAATTAAGGTTTCTTTTTGTTTTGTAGAGGATCCTAAGAAATAATATTTTCATCATTTATAATGGCATTATAATTGTGGAATATCTGGCCTTCAAATCCTATTAAGTAGCAAATGAAACTATTCATTGTCAAAACCTCAGTTTTTCATGTTCTATTGCTTCTTGTCTTCTTAGCTAAGAATCTAGCTTGCTTTCATGTCGTATTTTGGTCCAAGAATAGCTAGCACCTCTATTATAACCATTCTTATATTTTCCAGGATATAATGATGGGACTGGCAGTCTATTCTATTCAACAAATGCAACAGATACTGGGACTGACATTGGACATATTGGCAATTTGTTCTTTGGTAAAGTGGCTCCTCAACAAGCCAATATGTCTTTTGGATTCTTAACATCCCTCTTGTCCTCCTATCATTAAAGACTTCTCAATATTAGAAAGTGTGGGAGGACAGGCACCGGGGACAAATTGGAGAAGGAAAAAAAGAGGTTCAGCAATAGTTCTCCTTTCCCTCGTGGTCAGAGTCTTGTCATAGACTAATGCTCTTAGGTGGGATTTAAACAGTTCAGTTTCATTACTGAAGCTAACACCCAGCTTGAAATGAAAGAACAAAACAAAGAAAACACAACCACTTCTAAGAATACAAAAATGGAATGAACTATTGAGGTGATCAATATTCTGCTGAGGAGGTGATCTAAGAAGTTCACATGGGAGACTTAAACTAGGTTTCATTATACTATAGATGAAACTCCTGATAAAAAATTAAAATATATGTGGAGGTAGTAATAAAGAATGCATTTATGGAATATTAGAGCATGGGTCAAAAGATGGAACATGAATAATGCAATCTCCCCCTTCACTTGCTAACGGCAAGAAAATGAGTATCACACAATAGTAATAAGGAATATCACATTATATTCAAAACCTCACAGAATGACAATGATCAGAGTGGGAAGGAGGAAGTTTGGTCCACTCAGGATGAGCAATGTGCTTACATTATTTTTTAAGTATCTAAGTAATGATATTTTGTAGGCATGGAGGAGAAGGTAATTTCTCCCACTTTTTGCTACAATTGAAAATACAGTTTAAAATATTATTCACTTCATAAATGGTAAATTTAATGGTTTTTTGGTGACATATGATGACGTGATTGTTCTAACAGAAGTAGGCAATTTTTTGGCACCAAAGAATGTGTTTTATTTTTTATTAATTGGGGGGAAATGTTACAATAGGCAAAGCAGCAATACAATGTGATACAGTACGATATATGATGCATATGTTATATGAAATTGCCTACAATGTGCAGTTTCTGCAGGAGATAGATAGATAGATAGATAGATAGATAGATAGATAGATAGATAGATGGCTTTTTTTCTGTGGGAATGGGGCGGAATGGCGTTCCGGATCCTTTTCGGAGTCCGCGTCACGTGACGCGTCTCAGCCAATCGC
>JAOYMU010000020.1:32138002-32148284 GCA_025802295.1 Psammodynastes pulverulentus
TTAATCTTTTACTATTTATATTGTATTTTATAGTTGTGATTTATATTTGCCTGTTTGTTACCCGCCCCGAGTCCCTGCGTGGAGAGGGGGCGGGCTAGAAATCGCAAAATTAAATTAAATTAAATTAACATAATGCTACTTTTCTTTCATATACTTACTTATCATGTCCTTCCAAGCAAATATATCATGAAACCTCAAAATGTACACTGCAGGGATCCTAAAAAAATTGAACCCCCTTTCTCCTATGAAATCTGAGTGGTTGGAATTGAGAGAAACATTTCTCCAGGTGCTTCCTCTTCTTCTAGTACTACCAAGCCAACTATTCCATACTCCCTTTTGCTGTATCACAATATTATTTTACAATACACCCACAAAAACACAAAATGTGGGACACAATGGGAAAATGGGAAGGATACATCATGCCTAAGCATTTTGTAAAATTCTGTAAATGAAACAGGATAATTGCACAATATATGTCTAGCCTAAAATTACCATCTTTAAGGGAATAAAGGTGATGAGGATAATGCATTGGCAGAAAGTGAAAGAGGGAAGTCAGAAGTGTTATTAAATTATATTAGTCAAGGCACAAATGTTGCCCTTCCCAAACAGATATAAGCTGCCTTAAGTAGATATAAGCTACCTTAAGTATTTCCACACCAGGACTTTCAGTCCTGCTTGATTGCATTGTTTTTCTTTAATTAGTGGAAAGGAAATGAAAATGGAGAATCTGCACAGTGTTTAATATAATATTAAGTTAACCTGCATGCTCTTCTCCATGGCAGGATTATTTTGTAATGCTTACTTGTGTAAATTTACTCCTGGGTAATAAAAGGGTAACGTTTGCAGCCTCAGACAGATTTACAGTTTTTTATTGATCCCGTCTAAAGGAATAGTGATTTCTGTGTGAACTGTGTCAAGGAGAATTCTTTAGATCAAATAACCTATTATCACAGAGAAGGGGAATTATTTAATTTTAACGTTGCTCATTCTAAAGCAACAACTTTCAAGAAAACATGCAGTAAAAACATGGGGCGCAACGATTCCTATGAGCCCTGAATAACAAGATAAAAGTCAGCAGCTTTGAGCCAAACCTATCATTGTATGAAGTGAAGCTAAATCACATATCAGCCCAAAGTCAAGAGGTTGGGGGATGATTCAGTTCTTTAGAAAGCCATCTGTTGAGTTGATAAACAGCCAATTACATTTAAAAAATAATCATAAATCTAAGATTGGGAAGTAAAGGAAGGGAGAAAGATGGAATCAAATGACTGACAGTTCTTATTTTTTAATAATGAAAAATTGTTAAAGGGGGCTTTCTAATCAGAATTCTTCAAATGAATAAATTGCTAAAAAGAATGCAAAATGTATTTCCTCACATCTCATAATGAATGGCCATACAAAACTGTCTAAATCTAAAGGTTCATCATAGATAAACCTCCCAGCAATTCAGCTGCATCCTTTCAGTAATCCTAAGCAAGATGACTTGGGGAAAAGCAACATTTCCCCTCTACATCCAGTGATCTTCCAATACCAGAGATATACCAGAGATTGTTGGTATAGTCCCTGTCATGGGCTGAGAAATGTGTCTTCTCTCTGTAATCCATCAGTATTGCCCACTTACAGTAAATAAATGGGAAGATTATTTTATACGGAAGTCTATTTTCCTTTGCATAATGTTTCCCCAATTTGTTTGCTCCAAACGTTAGAAGGTTTAATAGTACTGGAGCAACTATAGCTGCAAATAGCATATAATTCTGGTCAGAGTTAACAGTGTTGCAAGCATAAATAAAGTGAAATAATAAAGCAAAACTTACAGATAATTCTCAATTTATGACTGTTTACTCAATGATGATTCAAAATTACAGTGGCCACAGAAAAAGTGTTTTACTCGCACTTACAACCATTGGACCAACCTTGCGGTAATAGGATTGTAATTTGAGTGCTTGGCGAATAGATTGCATTTACAAATGGTTGCAGAATCCTGTGTTCATGCAATGGCAATTTGCAACCTTAAAAAAAAAGTCCTTTGGGAAACTGGATTTGCTTTATGACCACATCAGTGCTTAATGATTGAGATGATTTGCTTTGTGACTGCCATAAAAATAATCATAAAATCGAGTTTGGTCATGTGATGACCACACTTATGACTGTACCAAATTCTGATTCTAATTGTGGTTGTAAGTCAAGAACTACTTGTATAGTATAACCAAAACACAATTTAAAAGAATCTGGTTTTCATATTGCCACACCTGTTGCCTTGATACTGGACACTCTATCCTCCAGAATTGCCTATTGCTCTTAAAAAGGAGATCTTATACTTTGATCCCCCCACCACAAAAAAGAAAAGATTAGAATAATTTCTGGTGGTCTCAGCCTGCTTTAATTCACGTGCTTACCTTGATTCAATCCTAATTAAATTGGTTTTTTTTCTCCAAAGTGCAAATGAATCCCAAACTGAATCTTGAAATCAGAACTTACTCCTAAAAGCCAAGCTAAGAATAACAAAACAAATATCTTTGTATTGTTCTTAATTTTTCTTTTAAAGAATACTGGAATAAGACTCAATATTTTCTAATACTTTTACAAATGTGACTTGGTCTCCTTTACTGCAAACAAGAATGAAGCTCAATGAAACACTTGGCCTACTGAAGGAAAGCCAAGGTTTCAGTCTCCCTTTTGTAACTGACAGTAGTTTAAATGTAATTTGAGCATCCCATAGTAGTATGAACATTTGAATAGCCTTCCTATGAATGAAATGCTGCTTTGCTTGATGCTTGGCAGCTTTGAAACCCAATAGTTTAAATAGCTGCCAATTCTAGCTTGAAAGTAAATAAATCTTACCTTAACTTACAAAGACATCATCATACATCATAATGTTGAAAAAAATGATTTGGATCATTAGCTATAGAAACTATTCAAAGAAAAAATATTCACTAATAGCATAAATGATATCCATGCAAAAGAACTAAATTAGTTGAACTGCCAAGAGGAAATGTTTCACTTAAAGGCACCAGATTCTCCAGAAGCCTTACAGCGTTTTGCCTACACCCGATAGGAAAGTGTTGCTGTTGCACCTTATTCTATTCCATATAAAAAAGAAACCTGGAAACAAATGGTGAATGAAAGTGATGACAGTTCTGCAGAAAAGAGACATTTATCAGATTTTGATCTAATGAGCTCTCTCCAGTGGATAACAGCCATCACCAGGCTATGCCTCCCTCTCAGTGCTAGCCTGCCCCTCAGGCAGCCTTAAGCTAAATCAGAGGGATCCAACAGGGAAGTTAGAATACAACAGTCTTCTATGCCAACATTGGGATTGATAGACTAGTGACCAGCATAATTCTAACTGGTTTGTGGGAGGACTGCTCCTTCCGTCTGCCCACAGGGCCATTTCTGTTTCAGCTTCTGGAAATACCAAAATCTCCCCAGGAAACTACCCCACTGCTACTTTTAGGAGCCTCGATAATGCAGAGGACAGAGTGCAGTAATTGCAGGCTACTTCTGCTTACAACCAGCCTGCAATTTGGCAGATCGAATCTCACCAGGCTCAAGGTTGACTCAGCCTTCCATCCTTCCAAGGTGGGTAAAATGAGGATCCAGATTGTTGGGGGCAAGAGGCTGACTCTGTAAGCCGCTTAGAGAGGGCTGTAAAGCATTGTGAATTGTATATAAGTCTAAGTGCTATTGCTATTGATAGTCCTGCTGCTGAATTTTCTTTCATTTTTTCCCAACAGGCATCACCGTTGATAAGCATGGCTTCGTTTACTTTGTAGACGGCACCACGATTCGTAAGATTGATGCAAGCGGTCAGATCACAACGTTAATAGGTTCAAATGGCCTCACATCAACTCAGCCTCTACGCTGTGATGCCAGCATGGATATTTCTCAGGTCATTGCTGATCATTTCCATACATCATTTACTGCTCAGCCTGGAAACTGGGTCCATTTTGCATGACAAAATTGGGCATTAACAAATACCTCTTTGACATTGGCTCACAGAGCTTACTTGGAGATCATTTCTGACATCTCCCGAGCAAAGATGATAAAACTTTCACATGCATTTAGCAACATATTTTATGTATTGTACAGTGACTTCAGCTGAAATCTCCCAAGACTCAAAACAGGACAGCTTGATTGGGATAAATCTGAAAGCCAGATAAATTTTCATCCTAATTAGTAATAAAGGAGAATATTTGTAGCTTAGGGTTGACATGAGGGGTCCTTGGTGCATGCTTGTTTTCTTGCAGACATTTCATTACCCAAACTAGGTAACATCATCAGTGCTATTCATCATAATTAACTTTAATAAGATTATGGGAGAATTAAACTTTAGTAGAATTCTGAAGGTATTTCCTGAGCTTGGAAGCCACTCCGTAGCCAGGAAATCTGCCTGAGAGGCAGGAATGTACACTAGCAGACTTAAAGAAGAGATGTTTTTTCTGTAGGTATCCCATCTGTGAGTTTTGTGTTCTTTTTCTGAATGGTGGGTATGTCTTGAGTCCACTGTAAAATATAGTTTGATGATGAAAGTTCTGACTCACAAGAATTGTTCCAGAGTTGCCGCTGTCTATAAAATACTCCTTTTTATGTATGTAGCCATAGAGAAACACAATTATCGAGGTGGCACAGTTAAATATTCATTTGAAATAGGGGGAAAAGTGAAAGTTGCAACCCAGCTCAAGAAAAAAACAGACCAAGGTACATCTACCCTGAGGACCTCTTAATGACCTGATTCTTCACTCCAGAAATCTTTCCCAGTCTGATGCCCAATCTTGAACTTTCCAATAATTCTTTCCATTTAACTTCTTTTTAACAGTCCTTGGTGTTCTCTGAGCTTGGTTCTTTTCTTGCACATGTTTCATTACTCAAATTAGATAATATCATCAGGGCTAGTAAGGAGTGAGGTTTGCTCTCAGTTTGCCTTCTAGTGGCTTGCCTTGGGGTAATCTTTGGTTGGGCTGTTTATTGTTGGCTTGTTTGGCACTTCCTTGATTGGGATATTGTTACCAGATTAACAATCAACTCAACAATTAGAATATAAACTAAGAGCAAATCTCATTCCTTACTGGCACTAATGATGTTACTTAGTTTGGGTAATGAAATGTTTGCAAGGTAAGTACCAAGCTCAGAGTACACCAAGGACCCCTCTTAACTGTCTGTCTGTCTGTCTGTCTGTCTGTCTGTCTGTTATCTATCTATCTGACATTGATATCTTATCTAGCACTGATGATGTTACCTATTTTGGGTAATAAACATCTACAAGAAAATAATCAAGTCAGAGAGTCCTTACTCCTCATTTCAACCCTGAGCTACAAATATTCTCCTTTATTGGTTTTTCTTTTTAGCTGAAAGGAAGGTCATCTTGATAAAACATGTGATTCATGTTAATTTTTTTAACTGCAATTATAGTGGGTTTTTTTCTCAATTATACTCAAAGCTACTCTTTTCTAACAGAAATTTTGCTTAGCATTGAGTCAGGGCAGGAGAACTGGTGACCTTCACAAGATGAGCCCTACATCCCATCATCTCTGACCACCAGCTATTTTGTCAGGGACTTGAATTCCAAAACTGCCAAAAAGTCCTCAACTATTAAGACAGCTTTTTTAAAAATCCTGTTGGGCTTTTTCAGATATCGGCAGTCCTTGAAATTCAAGTGATCTGACAAAACAGTTTAAAACCTTGTTCACACACCATAATGGGAATCTGTCCTTGGAATTTTTCTTTAATAAAAAAGACCTTTTTTGTGTCAGAACTCTTAATTTAAAGTTTATTCGAGGAGTTATGTAGCACGAATATATTAACATTTGTGCTCCAGGTTTTCTTTCTTTTCTTTTCTTTTTTCTAGCTTCTGCATTTCTACCGCATTATCAGATTGGATTTAAGTTTCCTTGAGCGTTTTCTTCAGTGATATTTGTTTGAGCATACTTGGTTGTTGCAAGGTGGCAGATGATGCTGGTGTGATTTGTTTTGATTTTCATTTCGTTCTTCTCTCTGTTACTCCTCCCCCAAATCATCATTGTGATCATAATAATCATAATTGTTATCAGATACAAGGAAAAGACTCCCACATTATGATACCCCTTGGGCTTTGTGTGAAGAATTCGAAAATAGGAAAATTGCAGAGAAGGAGAATTGTACAAAGGCAAAACACTCACTGAGCTTGGTTGTTTGCTTGTAAACATTTCATTACTTGACTAGGTAACATCATCAGTGCAAGTTGCTCTTTATTATGTACAGTGTTTATGGAGGAGTGATTATCTCCTTGGTAGTTCCTTGATTAAGGTTTTCTTATCTGTTTGATTGTTGGTATTAATTGTTGTTTATCTGGTTGTTTGTCTGTTGCTGGAGATAAAGTATTCTGGTCTTTTTGTTTTCTTCTTAGCCTTTTCATTATCTCTTTTGAATGGTGTGTAAATGTGGTTTATTTCTATGTGTCTGTTGATGTGTAATTTGACTGAATGCCAAGGTTCCATGAATTCCTTAGCTTTTTGGGATTTAGCTTGGTCTAGGATGCTCAGTGTCCCAACTGAAACTCTGATACATGCGTTGTGAAATTAATGAGTTTTCATCATGTCTTCTGACTCTGAGTTGGAGTTCATGAATGTGCTCTGCTAGTCTTCTGCCTGTATGTCCGACATTATGGCTGTCATAGTGCTTATGCTATACAGTATGTTGTAGTTGACTCTACTGTAGATGAATCTACAGTCGCTCACACTGATGATGTTACCTTGTTAGGTAATGAAATGTCTACCAACAAACAACTAAGCTCAGAGAGCACCATAGACTTCTCATTTTACCTCTGGGTTACAGAGATATCCTTCTATTGCTAGTTTAAACTTGATAATTTTATAACTGGGGAAAGCGCAAGAAGCCTAAATTTCTACCACATCAAATTGCAGTTGTCAAAAGAATTATTGAATACATTTTCGGTTCTTGCTGAAGTGAGGAAAAAAAAAGAAAGCAAAAAAAGCAGAAGGCTCTGGCCCCCAACAGATTTTTACACCCGCCAAAACTTCCAGATTCTTATGACCAACAGCTCTGGAATGTATGCAATCAAATTCAAATGGCATTACTCTTGTGCGGATGTTTGATTTGAAAATATCTGACATTGCTGATGTTCAGAAAGAAAAGTTTCATCAGGGCTGATTTGCAATTCAATCAGCCTATCCTGTCACTCTTCACAGAAGGCTGTGTTCTGGATTGTTCTTTGGGATTGGCAGCAAACCTCTCTCCCCCCCAAATCCCCCTC
Source organism: Psammodynastes pulverulentus (assembly GCA_025802295.1). NCBI lineage: Eukaryota > Metazoa > Chordata > Lepidosauria > Squamata > Psammodynastidae > Psammodynastes > Psammodynastes pulverulentus. Next base: position 32,145,252 of record JAOYMU010000020.1, read on the forward strand.
TACACCTGAATCACTCGTCAAATGCATTATACCAAATACTACATAGTTAATAAGTGCCGAATGTTGCTAGAGCCACAAATTACATTATAATAACTCAAGCGCATTCTTGACCTATTTAAGTATCATAAAGTATGCAGATAAATGTCTAAATTTACATGAAGTTACAAGCCAGCAACTACGTTTTACAAACAGCACTTTCCCTTCTGCAAAAATCTGCCAAGGACTTCATTTGGCAAGGCAACAAAATACATCAGAACTTTGAAAAACATTGGTTTTTTTCTTTCGAATGACATTTCTGCAAATAAAAGAACTATTTTAGTTGAAAAAGAGGACAGGACACCACCAGAGTTGAAGGAAGAAGTTATTTTTGTCATGTTTGCCAATTCCTCTATTCTTGAAATATTAGTGCCACTTTTAAAACCCTAGTAAGGCCACACCTGGAATACTGCAACCAATTTTGATCACCATACTACAAACAAGATGTTGAGACTTTGGAAAAAGTTCAAAGAGCAACTAAGATGATCAAAGGCCTGGAAGCTAAAACATATGAAAAATGGCTGCAGGTTTGGAGTCTGGCTAGTCTAAAGAAAATAAGAATTAAGGGTGACATGATAGCAGTGTTTCAGTATTTGAGGGGCTGCCACAAAGAAGAGGGGGTCAAATTATTCTCCAAAGCACCAGAGGGCAGGACAAGAAACAATGGTTGGAAACTAACCAAAGAGAGAAGCGACCTGGAATTAAAGAAAAAACTTCCTATCAGTGAGGACCAGAGGAAAAGCTTGCCTCCAGAAATCGTGGGTGCTCCATTAGTGAAGGTTTAGAAGAAAAGACTAGATAGTCACCTATCTGAAATGGTATATGTTCTCCTGCTTGAGCAGGGGGCTGGACTAGAAGACCTCCAAGGTCCCTTCCAGCTTCTATTCTATTCTATTCTATTCTATTCTATTTTATTCTATTCTATTCTTTCAATAATCGGAGCATCCTGTGATCGCTATTTGTGGCCTTTCCTGCTGGCTTTCCACAAAGTCAGTGGAGAAGCTGGTGGGAAGTCACTTTTTTCAGGGACACCGTAACTTCCAACCATCACTAGCTGAAGTGCTGTAAGTTGGCAGCTACCTGTGTTTATTGCTACCTAGGCGTTAAAGGACTGTACTTTATACAGAAAGTCATAAATATTCCTAAACTGCTCTTGAAAATGCAATTCCTCCCATGCCTTATTTTGCATACAAGATTGTGCCGTAAGCGATTTCAGCGCAGAGACTGGAAGGAGGGGAGAGATAAAAAAAACAGTTTCCTGACACCTTGAAGAGCCCCTGAAGCTTTGAGCTGGAGCACACTTGATAGCTGGCTAACAAATGCCTTAAAAAGCCCCTGTTCATCCTGCAAATGCAAAACACAGCTGCAGAATCCCACAAGTGGTCGCCCCATTGATTAAGGCCCCCCCATTCCCAATCCTATTAATAATCTTGTGATGGGGAAAAACGGCCCTGGCGGCTCTTTTAAGGTGGGGGAGGCACGTGGGCATTTTGGGCCGTCCTCCTGCAAGTAAAAATGGTGTCATTGATGCCAAGAAAATTGCAAACGCCGGCCCTTGCAGATGTGAGCCAACCATAAGCCACCACGTGACCATGGTCCGTGGCTCTGATTGCAAACAGCTGTGCTTGGTGGCAGCCTTCCTCAAGGAAACGCATTTCCCAATTTTGTTCAGCCCCGTCCTTGGAAATTAGCTTCAAAAATCTGATTTGCCTTTCGCCTCACCAGCACTATCAAAAAGGAACAATCCACAATGATGCAAGGCTGGGAACCATGGGCTGTGGGACATTTCCCCAGTCATCTTTGCCACTGTAAGCAGTGCCAGGCCAGGGGGTACTGCAGGAAGGTGGGTCAAAAAAAGTCAGATTGTGGGGTACAACCACACGGTGGAAGCTCTGCCCTTCATTCTTGCCACATGGTGGTGGCTGCCATCTTGACTTTTTTGCCCTCAAATCCCAAATAACTATTCTAAGATGGAAATTACACATTTATTCATAGTTTTAAATGTTTGGAGACATTTTTGATCAAAATAATTTTGCCTTTAAGTTACAGACAAATTGAAGGCTTTTAAATATCACCAAGTTTTTGTTTCCTGTGGATAGTTACACCAAAATGGATTTCTTTTCTAACTTGGCTTCACACACAGTTGTGTGTGTTCATTAGAGATACACAATCTTTTGGAGTTGGCTTTTTATTGGTCACATTCCAATAAATGGAAGGGAACAGGAGAAAACCAAATATTGCATGGAATGAATTAAAATGCAATTTTAAATAACCAAATTCCGTAAGTATATTTATATATAAATGCAATTTTTTTCCTCATGTATTTTAATAATTTTCCCCTTCAATCCTATTACACGTTGCAATTCTTTGACAAGATTTACACAGTGCTTCTCAGACTTGGCAACTTTAAACTGGGTAGATTTCAGCTCCCAGAATTCCTGGCAGGCTGGGGAATTCTGGGAGATGAAGTCTGCATATTTTAAAATGGCCGCGTTTGAGAAACACTGACTTAGAGGGAGGGAGGGATTCTTGAGGAGAACCCAGAGAAGTTGTATGCAGCCCTGAGTGAAGGGTACCTTGTCTCCTGGCTGTGGTCGCATGACGGACACCCGGTCATAGCCTTTCCTCAGAAGAACCCAGAGGGCATCCAGCTTTCCCTGTAAAACAAGGAAATGGCATCACATATCCGTTGCAAGAATGGCACCAGACAAATCAGTTTGCAACAGAGGCAGAAGCCGCAGTGCACGAAAACACACTGATGTTATAGATTTAATAAAATACCATCTGTTCTCATCTAGGCTTCACAAAATCACAGCTGGTCATTTGCATCCTTTTAGATGCAACAGTTAAGAGGACACAGATAAACCTCCAGGTGGCCTCAACGACCCTCTAAAAGGATTACGTGGGGCAGAGTTGGCTTCATAGGGGTCAATGCCGACATGTTGCTCCTAATAAATCTTTTGAATTCTTTTGAAACTTGGCTTGAGGCTCATGGTT
>JAOYMU010000020.1:32195315-32205435 GCA_025802295.1 Psammodynastes pulverulentus
CACGCCTACCCAGCGGGTCATTAGGTCAGAGAACCGGTTGTTAAATTATTTGAATCCCACCACTCACACACACACACACACACACACACACACACACACACACACACACGTTGGGTATTTGAGTGAGGTGTGTGTGGAATGTATCAGGAGACTGTCTTGGGATCACAACTTTTTGTGTGTGGACGTTTTGCTTGTGTGATTAACATCTTGGCACCCACGAGACAGGGTGTGTTTTGTTTTCCTTTTTATAAAAGAGTCCTTTTCATTATTTATCCTCAGAGCTGAACTGGGCTTGTTCTGTCATCTTTCACCTGCCTGATACTGTGAACATGGCCTCATCCATCACTTAGGAAAGACAATTATAGAGCACAATACAAGAGTATTAACAATGGGTAGGGGCTGGTCATGGGAAAGAAATGGAGTGGGTGGAGAGAATAATCTTTTGACATTAGGTTTTTTTTCCCCAAGCAAGGCTGCAAATGTCAGCATGACAGCAAAAAGGGAATTTGTATATATTGGCATCCCAAGTGTTGCCATCCATATTCCCCATGTGAGGAATGGCCGAGAGCCTACGACTATAGTGCACCGGAACAAACTATAACACATATATGTCCCAAATGTGCTTTTCCAAAAGGCAACTGGACTTTGTTTTTCCTTGAAGACATTTCACTTCTCATCCAAGAAGCTTCTTCAGTTCTGACTGAATGCTGGAGGTTGGAAGGATTTATATTTATATTCCTTGCAGTTGTCTGGTTTTCTTTCAGTTCCAAGAAAGTTCAAAACACATTTCCACTATTCAGGTGACTCTGAGGGCACAGATAAAACTCCAAGTGGCCTCTCACAAAAAGTGATAATGACCATATGACTGCAAGGAATATAAATCCTTCTGAGAATATCTATTGACATATAGTTCAAGAATGTTCCTGCCAAACAGGCAACAAGTCAGTGGTGAAATCTTAGGACCTCCGGAGACCTCCCGAGAGGTACTAGGGCCCATGTGAAGGAGTTCTCGGAGCCCGTACAAACCCATGCCCCACGCCCACCTCCTGGACCCGGTCACTGGTCACTTGCTCCCATCCGTGCCATGCCCACGCCCTATCTATAGTCTTCTGGCCACGTGGTCGGGTCAACCCTTTCCTGCTCACATGAAAAAAGAGTAAGCATTTAGCACTAGCCAGTCCCTGTCCCCCCTTCCTGACCGCAAGCAGTCCCCTGCCCTGAGCCCACCACCCCGCATACTTTGATTTAAAATGCATTGGGTCATGGCTGATGTCGACTTGACCATGCCCACCCATCCAGTCACAGGACCACAAAGACATGCCCACCAAGACATGCTCACCAAGACACACCCACCCAGTCACATGAACACCAAGACACGCCCACAGAACCATGCCCATGGAGCCACGCCCACGGAGCCTTCTGGGAAAAATTTCACATTTCATGCCTGATCCATATAGTTTCCTTGGCAAATGTGGTTTTGTGTTAATTCCTTACAAGATCTATTCATCCATCCATATATCTACTCAGAGAAGTAGATTTAATCTATTCAGTTAAGATGTTCTGGATCAGTGATCCCCAAACTCATTAACCCATTGATCTCTTCATGAAGTTTCAGATTGTTCATTGACACACACCCCAAACATTCATTATATGAAAATAATGTAACAATTACTACTTTAACTAACGGTATTATTATTAGTAATAATAATAATAAGAGCTAACATGACTTAAGAGTGGGAAAATTGAAGAAAGAGATAGAGGGGCTAATTCTGGCTACACAAGATCAAGCCTTAAGAATAAATGCATACAAAGCCAGAATTAAAAAAACAGCAGTAGTCAGCAAATGCTGCCTCTGCAAAGAAGCTGAAAACAACAACAGTGGATCACACAGACTGACTGCAAACTATAGCATGACAAAGGATCAACAATGGTACATTGGAAGATCTGCAAGAAATAGCATTTACCTGCAGGTAAAAAACTGGTGAGACCATAAAATAGGCAAATAGAAAATGAAGACGTTAAAGCACCCTGTGACTTTAGAATCCAAACCGATAAGCACCTGCCACATAATACCCCAGAGTAAACAATTGTTGATAAGACAAAAAAAAGTCTGGATAGTGGATGTGGCAGTACCTGGAGATAGTAGAAGAGAAAAGAAAGAACTGGATAAAATAACGAAATACAAAGACCTGCAAATAGAAGTAGAATGATTGTAGCAAAAGAAAGCAAAGGTAGTACCAATATTAATAAAGTCCCTTGGATGAATCCCAAAACAACTGGAGAAGCACTTGAACACCATCAGCACTGACAAAACTACCATCAGTCAATTGCAAAAGACAGCTTTACTTGGAACTGGTTATATGCTGAGACAATATCTTTAACTCATCAGAGAAGAACATCTGTCTATCCCAGGTCTTTGGGAAGAAATGGGTGGATAAAACACCAAGTTCCAGCTAAACATTTGTGATGAACCATAATAGAGACAACTTAAGCCACTCCTGTTGGTGACTAACCATCCAATTCTGGGTAACTGTCTTGCCACTAGCCACCTCACCTTCAGAACTAGGAACTGTCATGGAGCTCTATAGATACCCTCAAAGATTATTTGATCCCAACCAATCTTCCATCATTTATTGACCAGATATTGACTCCCAGACATATTCTGAACCTCTTTTGACCCCCAGACATTTATTAAAACTTTGGGTAGTCTCATCAACCCTTGAGGGTCAATATTGACCACTTCGAGACTCTTGATCTAGATGTTGCGATTGACTCAACGACATGCAGCCAAGTATTTGGGCTGGTGTTCTTTTAATCTGTAAACAATGATAAAGGCAACAAGGAATGTTAAATAGCAGGAGATGTTAGGATTTGGTGGAGAGAAAAAGAAAGGAATCACTCTAAACTTAGTTAACAATGATTTTTAACTGAGTTGAAAGCTGCAATCACAGTATGTTAAGCCCAGTGCGTTTTGGCTTAGCAGTATGGCTCCAACCACGGTGACCTTTGAATCATGATTTATGGCTTATTCTGTATGAACCAGATTATTATGGCTTGTTTAATAAACTATGGAAAATACACTATGACATAGTATGTTGTGTGAGCCCAGATACTATCAACATGTCAGCTTGTCGGATGAAATGGTTCCATGTTATTTTGTGTAATATACAGCTATATCTTAATAGCCAAAACAGAAGAGGAAGTTGAATAAATTGTTCACGTTCAGAAAGCATAACCCTTGCTCGTTAAAATTGGCTAAAACTCTACTGTGTGGCATTCTTTCAAAAGAAGGTTGCTTATTTGGCTATATGGAACATATGATTTTTACCAATGACCTTGACTAATATCAACAGTTCTAAACTTATCAAGATTATCTCAGGTTGACTGAGATGCCTGCATTTTATTGGTCTCTGACTGTTAAGAGATACAAAGAAAAATGTTGAGAATTCACAGTGCCTGTGTTTGGATTCTCGTGTAGGCTAATACTGAACAGAGAATTTGAAAACATGTAGACTGTATTTAACTGTATTCTTCTGATCAGTGTTCATTTCCCGTGGACCGGGGTGAATCTCAAAAGCATTGTCAGATCTGTAGACCATGCACTTTTGAATTCACAGAAAATCATTTCTGGGCTTCATTTATGTAGAATGTTTATTGGTGAGGATGCTATTTAACAGTGATTTCAGATGTCAATACTAGCTTACAGTTTTTAAGCAAGTCTACTATTTGAAACTTGTGCGTCAAGGGATTTTCTCCCCCAAAGCTTTAAAATAACCAGAATTCAGAAATGTTTTGAATTAGTGATTAGCTTGAACTGTGCATTTCTAGTATGTAATACATATTTTGTTAGCTTGTGCCTTGAGTTCTTTACAGTTATATTATTATATTATATATTATATGCAGGAAATGCACTTTATATTAATGAACGTGGAGGGTTTTTTAATGCTGCCTTGAATGTCGTAGTCTTCATTTTTATGCCAAAAGTCCATGAAGTGAAATGGATTACATTAATTCCCCCTGCCTCTGTTGGAATTTACCAATGAATAAATAGAATTACCCAGGTGGTATATATTGTGTTATAAAATATGAACTAGGAAAAAAAGTATTAAATAGATTCTGGTAGTGTAAGAAAAATGCTTTTTAAAATCCTGTCTGCTTCTGAAATTCAGGAAAAAAAATAAAATATATGTTATAATTGACAAGTCAGGGACCTCACCTTCCAAGCACCGCTATAGGGTAGCCCTGGGTATGGAAGTGATGGATGGTTGTGCAGAATATCTGGACAGGTTTCATTTTAAAATCGCTTGTTTAGAACATATATTAATTGTGCCTCTTTTGGACCTTGTATTGTGCAGTCCAAATCAGCTTTGAGTCACTGTGGAAGTGATGGAGATTGAAATCCAACATATTTGAAATTGATCCCGTTTTGGGAAAGTTTGGGCTAAAGAATCATTCCAACATTTTGGTGTTCTGCTATTCTGTACTGTGGATTCTAAAATTGCAAGGGACCACTATCCCTTTTGTGCCGATGAAGATCTGTAGCTATAGCACTGCTAAAATTTTGGCTATTCCAGACAGGATCTAAACTGCTCTAAGAGAAACATGTCCAGCAGCTTTCAAAATAGCTTGTTCTATTCTTATTTCCCAAAAAGTAAACTCTGAAGAGTGACTGTCCTATCTAGGTGACTTGTTCATAGAGGTTTGTCTGCATTTAAGCTGGAATGCCAGAGTTTCCCTTCCCTACAAATAAATGTTTTTCCATGTAGGGCTTCTTGGATTTCTGATTGATTGTTATTGGAAGTTATTGGAAGCTTAAGCATTCCAGTGGTATCTGGATTACAAACATATCTGCCAAGCTGAACAAATTCTGAACAGCTCCAGGTGCTGAGCAGATGCTGCGGAATCCATTTCTTCCAAACATTTTAGAAAGTGATTAAGAGAAGATATCCAGAACACACAAGTATTATCTCCTGTTCAGTCTGTATCAGGTGCAGGGTAAGGCAGGTGCCACAGCTGGGACAATTAACAAAATGATTCCAATTAATGAAAATGAATTTCCCGAAACACAGATGCAGTCATTATGCCAATGTAAATAAGAGGGCATCCATGATTAACAGAGCCTTTTGGAATGCATTTGAGAATGGGATTTGTGCAAAATAAACCAGGAACACCTTCAATAAATTATACATTTGTTTCTTCAAAATCGAGACCATTTTATGTTATGCATCTAATAAATTAATTTAAAATTACATGTCTTAAAGAAATTTTTTAAAAGAATAAGAACAGTGCATATTAAAAAAATTAAGGATAGTATAATAAAGGATAACGATGAGTGAAAAAGAGCAAAGAAATAAATAAAGATAAAAGAAAAAATAATAAGGAAGCAGCTTCTATTTGTAATAGTAGCTACATTTTATTTTACCCCCTTTCTCCCTGTGGTTACCACATAATTTCCTTCATTCCATAGTCTTTCCCATCATCAAATCTATCGATTGCTTTTTCTCCTCTTGTTTGGAGAAAAAATAAGTTTGGGTTATTTTGGGGTTTCCAATCACTAATAAAAGGGGTCATTGTCCTTTCTCTAATCAATTTTGCCATCTCTGCTATTTCTGTCAGGCCATTTTATGTTCTGACTAAAATAACGTGCTGTTAATTGCTTTGTGCTTTAAAAATGCCTTTTTAAAATTTGTTTTAACCATTCCCAGCCATTTGAAATAAGGAAGAATTGCTTTCAAAATGTTTACCTGCCGTCACCATCCTCGTGGCTTATTCCATGTATCATTGTGAAATCATGGCTTGGGTTGAGGTAGAAATTTAATCACTCTGTGTCTCCCACATTTGGCATATATGGATTTATAGAGGGAACAAGGACTTCACAAAGCTATCTAGATGTTTGAAATAAAAACAAAACCAACCAACACAGAACAGAAACCCACAGGTAAGTTTCTAATGGCAGGCACAACTGTATCTTACAGTAGAGGAAAAAATAAAAGCTGGACTGTATTTTACTATAAATTGGTAGAGGTCCATAATATTGGTTTTAGGTATGCGTGTTCAATATTCTGCACTTCTATCGCTGCTTTCTGAATTCATGTTGGTTTCTGTGGACTCTAACTAGGGGGGGGGGGTTGTTTGTTCGTTTTGTTTTCAACCTTTTGTGTTATTGGCCCAAGCAAATGTGTTTACCAATCTTTTCCTTAGATCTTTGTGGTGAACGTTAGCCTCCTGATCAATGTTATTATCTGTCAAAGTGTATATTTTTAACATTATTTCACACACGGAACAAACCTCCATGACCGGATTCTAATTGACAAAGTGTTGATAAAGTCAGAGAAGCCAAACACACCTTGCTCCCTTTTGCAAAGCGATTTCTTGGGTTGCTCAGAAAAAAAGTAATGATGTTTACAATGTATGCCAAGGGTTTTCCATGCCTATCAAACGATGGCAGTTCTAATTTTACTCAAAATTGTAGTATAATGGCCTGAACTTTGTTGCTAAGACACAATAGACTTTGGTTTTATATTCCTGCCTTCACACTGGCTAGATACTGTACAGGTTTAGGTGAAATGACTGCGTTGAAATTGGTTGTCGCAATTTGCTCTGGGTTTCATACCAGAAGCATGTATTTTCTACCAGACCGTTACAACAACTTGCTGTAAATAGTCAAAAGTTAATATATGATGTGTTGACATTTGAAAGACAAAGTACTTTGAATATTTCATTTTTAAAAAATAAAGTTGCAAACAATTAATCAGCCTTGTTTTTTTCCTGTGGACTGATCACAACCGTTTGGGAAAAAGTGGAAGAATAACACAATGCAAAAAACAGTGGTGTTGTGTATGGGGCAGGGGGGTGCGCACACATGCCATTTTGCAGAATCAGTGTTCACAACTTTATATATATATTTTCCTTGTATAGTTCCTTGTGCCTTGATGGCCAAATGTGGTTCTAGGTTTGTGCCTCAGTATGCTGGACTCCAATTTAAAATACCAGGAAAAGGAAGACCATTTAATTTATGATTTATTTGGAGCATTTCAAGATAAAAAGAATTCCCTTTTACAAGAGAGAGAACGTAGGTTTGCATTTCTTTTTATAGTTGCATAGTAAAGATATTTCAAAGTAAAAGTTGGTTGAATTAGAAGTGCTTTGGGCACTTGGTGCCGAAAAGGTTAGCCATCTCTGCCCTACACCATTTCTGATAGATGGCAGTCCAGTTTCTTCTTGAAAGCATCTACTAATAAAGTTCCCACTACTTCTGAAGGCAAGTTGTCTATTGGTTGATTGCTCTCACTGTCAGAAAATTTCTCCTTATGATAGGGAAATGGCTTCCCAATCTACTTTTCAGTGCAGAGATTCAGACCCAACCTTACTTAGCCTTTTCAAAATAATCTACAACAGGGGTGTCAAACTCAAGGCCCAGGAGCCGATCCACCCCGTGGGGTGCTTAGATCTTGCGCACTGGGCTGCCCTGGAATCAGCAAAGGAACAGCCTGTGGTGCCACTGCCAGCAAAAATGGACCTCAGGAGGGCTGCGTGTGGCCTTCCCAAGCTCCGTTTCCTCTGGTTGCAGGAGGCTGTCGCAGCCGAAAATGGAGCTCTGGAGCCCATTTTCGCTAGCAGAGCACTCGGGGGTCCAGAGGTGCCCCTGGCATGAGTGATGTCGAGCTGGCCACATCCATCCGCCTCAGGTCAAACACAACCCTGATGCGGCCCTCAATGAAATTGAGTTTGACCCCCCTGATCTACAACCTGCTTCTTAGCTAGGCAAGATGAGTATTGTTCAACAGAGATTGATTTTTAGATGGAGAAAAGAACATTATCTTAAACATAATTTAAGTTAATATAGGATTATATTGTCCACCAACCTTATTTGCCGAAGTGAAAATTCAGAGTGGATCTATCTACCCAAAGGCCTGAAGCCGGATTCAAACCAGGATTTCTGGTTTTTATCAAAGGTTTGAGTAGGAGAGTTACTCAGAAATAGCAATAAATCAAATCAAATGCTCTCTTACATCATAAAATAGAATCTTGTAGATTATATTTTTTACCAATAATTTCCTTTTTAAATTACTACAAAAAAAACTCCTCCTCATATTCTTAGGAGGAAAAAAAGGGTGAAATTACACAACCTACAAAACAGAAAAAGAAGAGAGAAAGTAAACATCGCCAAAAATGGGGAAAGGTAACAAAAGTATATCATTCTTATTCCAAACAAAGCAGTATTATACTTTCATATAGTGATACTTTAACAGACAATAGCAATTGTGTACTTTATATACAATTAATAAATTAAAAACAAATTGTAGAATTTAGGATTGATCTAGGAAAGGGGACAACAAGAGAACAGCAGAGCACCAGTGAGCAAGAATTCTGACAGCTGAAAAGTAGCCATGGACGTCTATGATCCCATGAAGTAAATTAGCTGAGCTTATTTTTAAATCAGCTGCAGTCTGCTGTAAAAAATGTAAAAAACCCTCTTATTTCTTTTGAAATAAAGACTCTGTAGATGGCATGTTTGCCTATTTGCAAGCACAATTGTTTCACCTGCTTGTTAGCTGTAGACAATGGCAATGTGCTCTTTGTCAAAATAAGATTTGAGCCAGAAAGGTAGATTAATCTCTCTTTATTTACACATAAGTAAAAATATCCACCACACACATACAGGTAGGTATAGAGTGAAGGGCCCTTAAAAGGAAAAAAGATCACTCTATATACACTTCATACATGCTGAGTTTGGAATGTATTCTTTGATTGCCAACATCATTTGAGTTATGGAGCATTTAGTGAGCATACTCAGTAACTATATATGTACCATGTAACGTGGAGGATGGGGGGGGGGGTGCTTGCTATGGTCCATGGAGTCAACTAAGAGTCAGACACAACTTAGTGACTGAACAATAAAACATAACCATGTAACAATTCATAGAATCCTATAATATTCTTAGCATTATCTTGTCTATACCTAATTGTATATTCAGGAGGTGTGTTTCTCACATTACAATGAGTTTTCAGGTTATGAAAGTTCAACTCTTGGAACAACTCTTGTCTCTGGCCAGTATGAGCCGGTTCTTATCAGAATCCACATTCTTGCTTGTTAACCTCAAAGAAATAGAAACATTAATCAAAGCCCCTCCTTGTTACAGAAAACAATTAAAGGAAACCTTCTCCTGCTCTCACCATGCTTATCATCTTGCCTATGCAGGTTTTAGAGACTGGCAAACAAATAGGTAGTAGGAACGGGTGGGAAAATGAAAATCTCTTTCTGAAGGTCTCAGGAAACTGAAATCAGCATTCATCCCTGTGGAAATTAAATGGAAGAATTCAGCAAAGTCTTTTGCAGAGAAAACGTTGCTTTGAAAATCCAATTTTCTCAGCTTGGGACTGTTGTAATGGCTAGCTTCTAATTGCAGACTCCCAAATTTGTATTTACTGGAAGTGATTGGATTTATATATACAGCATATATCATAAAATATTCACTAGGAAAAAATAGGTACATTCTTGCTAGGTATGTGTGAATTGTAGAAAGTGAATATTTTGATGATCCATCATTGATAAAACTAGAAATTCGATTTCTTCCACTGAAGTCCTGTGAGAGAATCCCCAAAGGAAAAGAAGAAGGAATAGAAGAAAACAGCAGCTTTCATTCATTCACAATTACCGTGATTATTTCTAAGCTGAATTTCTATCTCTAGGTCCGCCCATGAGATTCAAGATGCATTCACTAGGGGGCGCTCTGCCCCTCGCAAGTCTATTTCTGTGGTAGTTTCGTCTCAACCGGAAACCGGAAGTGGTGTTTTCTGTGGCGCCTCGCCCTGGCTTTTACTGTTTTAATGCCACTTAAGTGTGCCGGTACCATAGACATAAAAATTGGAGTGATACACTAGATAAAAGTAAAATGGGGATTGCAATCAAACTGAGTGGAGAGAACGTCCCTGGTCCAATCATAGTCTCGGCCATCGCCTTCGACAACCGCCCACAAAGTGCCACTAACGCACGAAGCGCCTCCCTCTCTCTCAAACTCTACATGTTCGTACGTCTACAACAGTGTTTCCCAACCTTAGTCATTTCAAGACATGTGGACTTCAACTCCCAGAATTCCCTAGCCAGCATATGCTGGCT
>JAOYMU010000020.1:32259203-32269879 GCA_025802295.1 Psammodynastes pulverulentus
ACCAGCAGTTTTTCATTCAGTCGTTGTTTCCTGAGAAGCCTCAGGTAGTATAATCTCTGCTGGGCCCTTTTGACCAGGGCTGCAATGAGTTGAAGACCGCCAGGCTTAAAGTTGCCAAGGTTTGGAGACTCCTGATTTAAATTATGTTCCCCCCCACACACACTGCTTTTTCTTTGTATTTTAATCTCTGACTATCAAACTGATGCACCTTTTCTACCTTCTCAACTAGGGAAGTGCCCCAAACCTTTAAAGAACAGAGATGTGGTCACCCTGAGGTCCTGGCGAGTCTTGGATAAGTCATATGTAATCCTCAATTTCTCTGTCAAGCACCAGGTAAGTGAACAAAACAAACAGGTAAGGGATCTCTGTGGGTGGTTGAGCAATATGGATACAGGCAGTCCTCAACTTACGACCGCAATTGAGCCCAGAATTTCTGTTGCTAAGTGAGACATATGTTAAGTGAGCTTTGCCCCATTTTATGACTTTCCTTGCCACAGTTATTAAGTGAATCCCTGCAGTTGTTGGTCTTTAAGTGAGTCTGGCTTCCCCATTGACTCTTGTCAGTAGTTCACAAAAGGGATCCCATGACCCCAGCCTTCTTCAAACCAACATAAATGTGAGTCAGTTGCTAAGTGTCTTAAATTCTGTTCACGTGATTATGCGGAGGCTACAATGGTCGTAAGTGTGAAAAAATGGTCACGAGTCATTTTTTTCAGTGCCGTTGTAACTTCGGTCACTAAATGAACTGTTATAAGCCGAGGACTACCTGTACATAGTATGATTTGCACAGCATAGTACGCTAGACTAAAACAGGCCCAGTAGTTTTGGTTTCACCGCGTTGTGGGAATGGCTTAGCCTAAATCATCATATTGTTTGGGCGTTGCATGCTGCCGTGATACAGTTTCTTCTCTTAACCTGGATTTGGTGGGTTGTGAGAAACCAGCACAATGCGAGTTTAGCCCTGGAAGAATCTGGCAGAGCTGCCCTCTGCTGGTAGATGTGCTTTTCTTCCACAACAGAGCCCCTAGTGGTCAGTGTTGGCTTTGCAGGTCCACAGCTACAAAAATCAGTTCAGTTAAGACTGTTCTGACCCAAACACAACAAACCCTCTGAAGTTAAATCAACGATTCCTTTATTAGGAACGCCAGCAGCCCAGGCAAAAAGTTTATCTCTCAATACAGGCTAACAAGTCTGTCCGGCAGGGAGATGAATAGTTGTCTGCCTCACCTATTTGTCTCCGCCCCCTTCCTTTTATCCCCAGAGCTGGGTTGGGTCTTTGCTAGCAGCGTTGGCTCTTCCGTTTCAAGGATCAGCCCATAGATTTCCACTGCTCTCCTCTCCTCTGCCTTCTGTGCATCCGCGTGTCAAGCACTGGGCCCAGCTGTTCCTCCTCTTCCTCATCAGCCACCTCCAGACCTGGGGCTGTTGACTCTCCATCTGAGGGCTGATGGAAGGCCCAGGCTCTGTCTCTGTCTCTGTCTCTCTCTCTCTCTCCCTCCCTCCCTCCTTCTCTCCCTCCCTCCCTCCCTCTCTCTCTCTCTCTGACAGCTCCATTCCCTCTTCCGCTTGGAGCTCTCAGGTTGCCTTGAGGCTGACCCTGACTCCCATGCCTCCTCCTCCTCCTCTGACTTGGCTGCTGGCGGGGCCGGCGGATGACAGGCCACAACAAAGGCTGGTCAAAAGACTCCGACCAAAAACTCAACCCCAACCCATTATTTGGCTTTCTCTTGAATAGAAATACCCTCCCCGCAAGGACCTCGTCAGAGCTGTGTCACTTTTAGCTGGATACCTGGTGCAATCAACTGGACCTAGCAGCTGCTGCTTGACTTATTTGGCTCAGGTAGACCCAAAAGGTAAGGGCCCATTTTTACAGGTAGATGTTGCCTTTATTTGGATCTGAAATAGGAAAGGTGCTTTTAGACCCAGCGCTGTACTCATCAAAGCACAGATGAGCATTCCCGCAATGGATTTGATTTAAAATAATCAGCTGCTGCCAGGAAGTAGCCTGGGATAAGAGCCACTTCAAACATGGAGCCTTGCCAAGGCAAACTGAACTGTACATGCAAGATATCCTAACCTGCTTCAAGACCAGATCCTGAGCTGCTTATGTTGTCCTGAAGATTGCTTGGTCAACCATTCCAAGTTTTGGAGCAGGACCCCTGGTGGCGCAGTGGTTAAACTGCAGCATTGCAGGCTAACTCTGCTCACCACCTGGAGTTCGATCCTGACTGGCTCAAGGTTGACAGCCTTCCATCCTTTCCAAGGTTGATAAAACGAGGACCCAGATGGTTGAGGGCAATGTGCAAATAAAGCTCACATTGTAAATTGCCCAAACATGGCTGTTAATCATTGTTGAGCTACATGTAGGATTAAATGCTATTGCTATTATTATTGCCTGAGTCAGAGCCCCATCCCTCTCCACACACCCACTCCATCATTCAGTGTGGGAAGCTCATTAATTAACCGCTACAACCACAATAGCTACAGTGGTTTTCATCCGTGTGGCGTAAGATTTGCAGGAGGCATTGAACAAGTGTGGGAAGCACTTGTTAGGTTTCAAGAAATTCGCACGAGGAGCAGACCTGATCTACCAATGAACACCTGAATGTCACGTAAAGTCTGTATATTAGCTGAGGCCCTGATCCAAGTGCTTGTAGTCTGGGGGTACAATGTTTGTTGGGCTTGTTATTATTTGTTTACTTAATAAATATATAGGCTACCTATATTACCATTGGAGCCATTTTTTAAAATATCCTATTGCTGTGGCTGTCGTGGGATCTCGGTCACCGAAATAATTCTGGATTGTATTGAAAGGGTTAATTTTCACCGCCCTAAATGTAAACAAAAGGATCCAATTCCAAATTGGGGGGGGGGGGCAGGACAGTCCTCTCCCCCCACTCCAGGCAAGGTCTGGTTCCAGGGTCTCTGCAAATGTGTTTCTTCCGCCTGACCATGTTCTATATATGAGCCGTGGTGGCACAGTGGTTAGAGTGCGGTACTGCAGGCTACTTCTGCTGACGGCTGGCTGCCTGCAATTTGGCAGTTCAAATCTCACCAGGCTCAAGGTTGACTCAGCCTTCCAACCTTCCGAGGTGGGTAAAATGAGGACTCAGATTGTTGGGGGCAATAGGCTGACTCTGTAAACCGCTTAGAGAGGGCTATAAAAGCACTGTAAAGCGGTATATAAGTCTTAAGTGCTATTGCTATTTCTAAGGAGGACATTCTGTCACAATTATTTCATTGTAGTTATCCTCCAAAAACCTTCATGAATCCTCTTTTGGTGCAGGATTCCTTAGCGGGACCAGCAAGCAAAGAGATTTTGCATGCTGGACTACCCCTCCACCCAAATCACTTTTTAGGTGTATGGTTTGAAGTCTAGAAACAGTTTGTATCTTACTTCAAGATCCCTCTACTCGACAGCTCTTTCCTAGAAATGTATGTTCTTCCATGCTTTCTTCTTTCCCTGTCCTTATCTGCTTTGGCTTCTGTTCATCTCCCTTTCCCAATCGTCCCTAGTTCCGTTGTGATGCTTTCTTCCTGTCTGCTTTTGTCCACTTCTTCTGCAAATATGCTTCTTAGAGGAATGTAATTTCAGTGGGGAGCTGAGCTGTCATTGTACCAAAGAGGTGGATGGACACGTTCCAGGTGGGAAAAGGTTTGGGTGGGATGAGGGTGAAATTAAACTTGATTGAAGCTGCATGTATTCTCCATCTCTCTCCTCCAATCTAGGATCCCTGCCTAAGTGGGTTGTGAATAAAGCTTCTCAGTACCTGGCGCCAAAGGTGAGTTGAGGCCTCACCTGTTTGGCTGAGCTGGTTCTCATCATGAGTCATGGTGGTTTTCCCAACACTATATTGATTTAAATGAGACCAGTTAATGGAAAGCTACAGGTTGCGTTTATTTCCCTGGGTCAAGGTTAAGGTTGAGATATTGATTAGCAACTACTGCAAAGGTAAGAAATGGAGGTAAAATTCTAAAGGAAGAATGGAATTGTCAGAGTTTGCAGCAATCTAACCAGCACACAAGTAAATAAATCAGTATTCGTTGATAGAGAAACTTGTTTATATACAATAATATAAAACATGATGCATGTATACAGTACCCATGCAGCTCTTGCAATGTAGAAGAAGCAGAAGCCAGAACCACCAGAACCCAGAATCACAGAAGTTCTATATTTATACAGACCAGTTACCCTAAGCCAAGCCCAGTCTCCAAACTGTCTCACATGGTTCACCACAGGTGCAGTTTCTTAGCCACCAAACAGTTCCCTTTGACTGACTTCTTGTTATGACTATCCCAACTCATAATTTCTTATATACTGACAATAGAATGGGAGGGGAGGCGAGGGGAGAGAAAAGGAGAGGAGATGGAAGGAACTTTGGAGATCGTCTAGTCCAACCCCCTGCTCAAGCAGGAGACCCTACACCGTTTCAGATAAAATGGTTGTGCAGTCTCTTCTTAAAAATCTCCAGTGATAGAGCACCCACATTGACATCTGCTTCTATTTTACTCAATAAAACACTACCAACCGAGATTCCAGATTGGATTTCATTTATATTGATGGTTTGTTAATATGTTAGTATAACATACTCTCCGGTGGTGCCTTTACAAATCCTTGTTTTGAGCCTGACTTTTTGCTTATATCTCATTTTAACACATCACTGCATGAGGACAGGCACATTTTCTCATTTACGTGTGGGTTGAAGAATTAAGATTTAAATTTAGATTCTTGGGAAAATGGAACAACAGCAGCAGAAACGACGACAACAGAATTGGGAAAGATTGAAATGCTGTCTTCCTGTTCCCAAATTTAAAAAAAAGCATGTTAGAAGGTGATGGGAAATCTAGGAGAAGAAAGGAGGAAGGGTGGAAAAGGGGTAACAAAACAGGATAACAGAATTGGAAAGGACCTTGGGAATCTTCTAGTCTAGTTTGAGTTTCAGTGCATAAGCCTTAACTTTTAAATACCATGTTTTCCCCAAAATAAGACCCTGGATTACAATTTTTTGCCACCAAAAAAAAGGCACCAGGTCTTATTTTCGAGGGATGTCATCCACTGATTAACCTCACTTGCACGTGTCACCTCTGGCCTCTTTTTCGCTGTCAGAGGCCTTCAGGAACTTCTGCTGCCGGCAAGAACCATCCGGAGCTCTGTCACCAGCTACAGAGGCCTTCAGGAAACCTTGCCGGCTACAGAAGAAATGTGCTGGCAAGGCAGGTGCAAAGCTTGGCTACAACTGTCCAAAGGCAAGCAGTAGGGCAGCTCCACACACACACACCATCCCCATCCTAGCTTAATATTTACCTGTGCACTCTGGAATGGGCAGGATCTTGATTAGGGCTTATTTGGGGGATAGGGCTTATATTGGGCACACGTGTAAAAAATCAAGCTAGGACTTACTTTCAGGGTAGGTCGTATTTTGGGAGGAACAGGGTAGCAGGCGGGGCTTAATAGAATTGTTGTGTTGTCCGCATTACCTGCAAAAAACCATTGTGAGAAAGAGAGTGGACTTGCAAGCTTTTTTCTCATCGTTTTCTTACTGTCTTGACCCGGGTTTCTCTTCTCCTCTTCTCACCCCACGCTTCAGCTTATGAAGAAAATGTACAAAGCTTGTCTGAAGTATCCTTCCTGGAAGCAGCAACACAACGCAGGCAAAAAACCTTGGTTGCACCCCGAGCAGAGCCTTCTTCCCACAATGCCCCTGTCCGAACTGTCCCTCCAACATGCCTCCTCCCTGGAGAACATCGACGAGAGCGGTTTAACGGAAGCCAAGGAAGAGAAGGGAGACCTCAGCGGTTCAGAAAATTGATGCCAATTTGACTTTTGCTCACTTTTGAGACTTAGCACTCGCCGGCCAGCTGGCTTACCCAGTTGGTTTTACAATAAAGGATAAAAAAAACAAAAAACCAGATGCATTTTTTTTAATTTCTATATTAAATTATGCTAATTTGATGGCCGTTGCAGGGCACTTACCTTTCCCAGCTCATGCAGGCAGTGTGGCTTAGAGAAGCTAGTTAGGTAGTGGATAGATGTCTCTCTATTTTCCAGGAGGAAACAATGTGATTTATTTTGAGGGAACTAGGTATGTCTAGCCTATCAAAGAGGAGCAATACGATTATTATTTTTTTACAGATTGGAAGGGACCTTGTAGGTCATCTAGTCCAGCCCCCCTGCCCAAGCAGGAGACCTTACACCATTTCTGACAGATGGCAGTCCAATCTCTTCTTGAAAGTCTCAAGTGATGACGCTTCCACAACTTCCGAAGGCAGTTTCTGTTCCATTGGTTGATTGCTGTCACTATCAGAAAATTCCTCCTTATTTCCAGGTTGAATCTCTCCTTGATCAGTTTCCATCAATTATTCCTTGTCTGACCTTCGGGTGCTTTGGAAAATAGCTTGACCCCTTCCTCTCTGTGGCAGCCTGTCAAATATTGGAAGACTGCTACCATCTCTCCCCTGGTCCTTCTCTTCACTAGACTAGCCAGGCCCAATTCCTGCAACCGTTCTTCATATGTCTCCACTCCCCTAATCATCTTGGTTGCTCTTCTCTGCACTCTTTCTAGAGCCTCAACATCCTTTCTATAGTGTGGTGACCAAAACTGGATGCAGTACTCTAGGTGTGGTCTTACTAAGGCTTTGTAGAGTGGTATTAATACCTCACTTGATCTTGATTGTATCTGTTAATGCAACTTAGGATTGCATTGGCTTTTTTGGCTGCCACTATTCATTGAATATTCATCAGTGATATTGAGGGGCTGTCACAGGGAAGAGGGGATTGACTTGTTCTCCCAAGCAACAGAGGGAAAAACAATTAGCAATGGGTAGAAACTTGTCAAAGAGAAAAAAACATAGAAATTGTTCTGATTAAGCAATGGAATAGCTTGCCTCCCTGAATGGGGTGTCCTCCATCACTTGAGGTTTTCAAAATAGACTGGGCAACCATTTGACCGCGATGGTATAAGATCTCCTTCCTTGAGCAGAGGTGGGACTAGAAGATCGCCAAGGTCCCTTCAAACCCTGCGGTTCTATGTTCTATGGTAAACTTAAAAATGTACAAATACTTTGCAATGGCAAAGTAGCAAAAGCCACATCAATTGTCTATTGGGATCAAAGCATGCATTAACAAATGCTGTTTTTCTGATCAGCTACTGCCTTGATTTCTTACTGGCTTGCTCCTCAAAACAAAGCAGGGAGGCTTGAATTCCAATCTAAATTTGACTGAACTGTTAAATCAAATAAATCAAATATATGTTAAGGGTCCATTTATTTCTCCTTCCTGTTGTGTTGACAGTGATAACCCTGTAGTGACTTTTAGAAGCTCTACTGTGATGGTCTACAGCAAGGGTCTCCAAATGTGGCAGCCTTCAATCTTTTAAGACTTGCGGGCTTCCATTCCCAGAATTCCCCAGCCAGAGGAATTCTGGGAGTTGAAGTCCACAAGTCTTAAAAGTTGCCAAGTTTGGAGGCCCCTGATCTACAGGGAGCCCTTAGACCCCAGGTAGTACGGCACTGAATTTCAGAATTTGGTTCTTTGGCTCGAACAAGGATTATAAAGATGGCCAAGGAGAGACTACTTGGCTTGGTTTTAAAAGCCTGCACCGTTTGATGCATATGGTTGCTGTTGATGGAGACCAGCTTGGCAAATGGTCAAAGGAGTGGAAACCCAAACGATTGCACGGCCTTTGGACTAAAATTTTAACTTCATGCCACATCGGTGACATCTTGGGAGGAAGCGACATCTCCAGCGTAACGCTCTTGCTTGTCTCGATTTAATGGGGGAGCTTTTGAACCAGATTTGCAGAATCTCCCTCCTCCTCCTCCTCTTACCCTTCCCGGGTAACCGTTGGGTACTCTTTGCTCTGATGGATGGATAAACTATGGAGGATCAGAAGAGGAAGGCCCAATGGGTTTAAATGGCAGGATAGATGAAGGGAAATGAAAGGCCGGAGAGGGTGAGGGAAGAGGGAGGGGGCTGTTTCTCCAACCGAGGTGGCATTTCACTGGGTGTCTCTGCCTGGTTTTCAGCCTCTCACCCAGCAAAAGCCATGTGGTTCTTATTTCTGTTCTAACGGCTTTTCTTCCTTTAAAGAGCCGATCTCCCCGGGACCCAGTTTTACAACTTCTGATACAACATCCACCTTCCCCTTTGAAGATCTGCAAACTGACTAAAGGAGAGACTTTTGCAAGCTGGAGGTAAGAAAGCGGGTTGGATGGCTCCCTTTGAGGGCTGCCTTAGCACTCTTGATTGGGTGAGAGATGTGAAATTGGCAAAGGTTGTTCCTCAGTGGTTCCTCTTTCTGTTTCTTCTCCATTTATGTCCTCTGTGTGAAACACAACATTATCTGAAATGTGGAAGTTTAAAAAAGGGTAACAACAAATCAGTGGCACCCAGGATCTTCAATCCACTATTCTAGCACAGAGCAGCGACTTCAGATCGAACCGGTGTCCAAGCTACTTGGAACCACAACTTCAGTCAATCAGAATACAGCTGGAAGGGACCTTTGAGGTCTTCTAGTCCAACCCCCCTGGAGCAGGAGACCTCTCACTGTCCAATCTCTTCTCAAAAATCTCCAGTGATGAAGCACCCACAATGTCTGAAGGCAAGCAGTTCTACTTGTTTAATTATCCTCACTGTTAGGAAGTTTCCCCTTAATTCCAGGCTGCTTCTCTCCTTAATTAGTTTCCACCCATTGTTCCTTGTCCTGCCCTCTGGTGCTTTGGAGAATAATTTGACCCCCTCTTTTTTGTGGCAGCCCCTCAAATACTGGATTACTGTTATCAGGTCCCCCTTCCCCTTGTCCTTCTTTTCTCTAGACTTCAGGTTGTGTGTTTCCAGATTAGCTTTGTAAGTGGGTCTCCTCCCATCCTCATCACCAAATCTCAGTGAAGATTGCTTCTCTTGTAACTACCTATTCCAGATGACCAAGCAGGTAAAACATGGAAATTAGCTCTTATTTTTAATCCTTCAAGAAAAGAAAAATATATTTGATTCTCTTCTTCATCCTTGCCTATCTTTCCATCATAAAATATCAGCCGCTGTATTTTTCCAGCTCTCTAGATAATTATGAGTCTTTGTTTCTAATTAAGTAAATTGATCAGTTTAACACAGATCAGTTTAATGCTGATATTTAATCAGCTCTACGGTGCTATTCAGTCACGTTGTTTGTTTCAAATGCTGTTTTTCCTGTTCAGTTCAATTTGTACAGTGTTACGTATCACAATTCTTTGGACGAGCGAAGTGTCCATAAGCATCATCAAGATATAAATTTATGCATTTGATTTGCTAGGTTGGTTCCTTAAATTTTACTCTCACCACCCCTAGTGGTTCTGATGCAATAAATATATAAGATTTGGCCTTTTTGTGTTTCTACATTTTTTTGTGATTGTATTCCATGGCACAGCCGTCTTGGATTCTTGTAAATCCTTTCTCTCTGTGAAATAAAATTTGAGCCACAATTTGTATTTTTCCAAGAATATAAAAGGCCAACTGGAATTTTCATTTCAAGAAAAATTAAAAGCCCTTTTGCTATTTTCTGCTTAATGCCGGTATCGTCAATGGCATTCCAAAAGAGTCACTTTGAAACAGGATGGGCAGCAAATAAATTAATTTATAAATACATATATAAATATATTTATATTTATAAATATATAAATATCTGATAATATTGCTCATGTATTCCTTTGGGTCTAATGCAGTCTGATCAGGTTGAATAAGCTACAGACTATTTATCCTCTCTGTTAGAAGAGCCATACACTTTGCTGTCTGTTTAATGAGATGCTATAGACAGGTGGGTCCTTATAAATTAAAAAAAAATGCCTTTAAATGAAAAATACATTGTTGTAATTCAGAACATCGACATCTTTTTAACTTGACATACATTAGAACATCCTTCCTAAAGTAATGTTAATTCTTAATCTTGGGTGATTTTTGTTAAGCCTTGATTTGATGTGAATATTAGTTCTTAAAGTGCTGTATGGTTTTTCTTTAGAGCTTGTCTGATGCAATGTTAGTTCTAAAGATAATGTTGGAATATTTTTTTCTTTTTAACAGCAAGAAAGTCACATTTCCCCTCTCACAATAAAGATGTTTCTCTGACTTGGGAGTGGAAAAATCCAGGGATATATAAAAAAAAAAGGTTTGAAATTGCATTAGCTTCATTTCCTCCCCAAAGAGCAGCTTAATTGCTTTCTAATTAAGAATTGGAAAGTGTACTCAATTTATCCATTGGAGCCAAACTGTCAGAATACAATAAATCATCTGTAGCTAAGAAAAGGATGTTAGCATACCAACCTTAATGCATTACAGGGATGTTATAGGTTGAACTAGATAGTCCTTGACTTACAACAGTTCATTTAGTGACTGTTCCAAGTTACAGTACAACAGCACTGAAAAAAGTGACTTATGTTATGACTATTTTTCAGTTACTGTTACAGCATCCCATGGTCACGTGATTAAAATTCAGACACTTGGCAACTGACTCACACTTATGATTGTTGCCGTGTGTGTGTGTGTGTGTGTGATGTGATCCCCTCCCCTGCAACCTTCTAACAAGTCAATGGGGAAGCCAGCTTCACTTAACGTGACTAACTTAATGACCAAGTGATTCACTTAACAACTGTGGCAAGAAAGGTCGTAAAATGGGGCAAAACTCACTTAACAAAACATAAATTTTGGC
>JAOYMU010000020.1:32575000-32585935 GCA_025802295.1 Psammodynastes pulverulentus
CATCCTTCCGAGGTGGGTAAAATGAGGACCCAGATTGTTAGGGGCAAATATGCTGATTCTGTAAACCGCTTAGAGAGGGCTCTAAAAAGCACTGTAAAGCGGTATATAAATCTAAAGTGCTAAGTGCTTACAGCCCTCTCTAAGCGGTTCACAGAATCAGAATCAGCATATTGCATATTGCCCCCATAATTTGGGTCCTCATTTTACCCACCTCGGAAGGACGGAAGGCTTTTGAGTCAACCTTGCTAACTTGCTGTAGCACAATTTCCTATGTTGTTTGAAATGACAGTACACCCAAAACTATCTTGCTTTCTGTCACTTCCAACGGCACACGTCTGGAAGACTGAGTTGACTATCTCTGAGCTTCTTTCTGACATTTCTCCCATCTCCTACTCCAAAGTAGTCTTTTTCTAGCCTGATATTGAATAAATCCGGCTCCTATGCAGAGGTGGTATTCAGCCGGTTCAGATCGGTTCTAGAGAACCGGTTGCTCCGGCGAGCAGTTGGCCCCATCCACCCGCCTCTGCCCTTTCCTGTCCTATATCAGCTCAGCTAATTCGCACAATATAGCAGATTGCTGTGCCTCAGCTGTATTACTCGCCAGAAGTAACATAGAAGGTAATTTTTAAGCTGTTTTTTAATGCTGTGTGCACGTGCGCGAAGCCAAACCGGTTGTGAAATGGGTTGCAACCACCACTACTCCTACGATCAGTTTCTACAAGGGGACCGTTAGCCATTGGGCAGCTGTGTAACTTTTGAGAGTGAAATGAGAAAGGGAAAGTCAGAGAAAAACTGATCGACTACTGTCAACTTTTATGCTTCCTTCTTCCAATATAAACCTTGCTGTTGTTATTCCAAGGAGCAGGAAGATTAGTGATCAGAAGGACAGTTTGCCTGGCACCCTCTGGTGGCCAGAAGGTGGTTCCTTTATCCCCGGAAAGGATGTCTTTGCTTCAATCATAAGTCAGTCAAAGAGATGTGACAAATCTGTTCTTTAATTAATTCAGTCCATCTGTATATTTACGGTTGGCGATAACTATGTACATATTTTGATAGCCATCAATCTCAGCCTCACAAGAAAAAATCTACCTGGGACGTCATCAAAGTGACTGGAAAGAAAAATATTGCAGAGTTGCAGGAGTCCTATAAACAGTACATTTTTTTAAAAAATAAGACAATAATTTAGTTTTAGGTACAAAAACATCTTACATAATCTGCCCTCTAAAATCCACAATAAGCGTTCTGTAAACCCCGAGTGTTTAAATACTCTTCAATGATGGAGCACAGAGTGTGAATTTTGTAGAAGTAGAGCAATGGAGTTGATTCCTCTTAATTTTATTTAGTTCATATTACCAATCCCATAACTAATATGCTTTGTTTAAGGATTAGCTTTGTGCCTGTGTATCGCAGCAGAAAGATTGCTTTGGGGGAAAAAAAAATAGCAGATCAAACGCAATCTTTCATAGATTTGCAATTTGTCAACTTAAATAAGGGGAGACAGATTTCCTTTTTGCAAACATTAACTTCAAACAGATATTAAAGACGGTCCCTTGAAAAGGGCCTGCTTCCTTTTGGGGGGAATAACATCTGGCACCTTTTTGAACCATCTGGAACAGATTTCTTCCAAAATATTAATTTGAATTACTTAAAAGGGTGCCAAGTTGGAACAAGTAGGAAGTTGCAGAGCTTAAAGGAGTTGGGGCCGAATACTTTGTAGTCCTTCTTGTTCATAGAATAACAGAGTTGGAAGGGACCTTGGAGGTCATCTAATCCAACCCCCAGTTCGAGCAGGAGAGTTTATTCCAAATTCATTTAATGTTGGAGCTATGGGAGTCAACAGAGTTTCTCTGATAGTCAAGATGTTATTTAGAACATCGTCCACCAAAACTTTCCTTTCCTTTCCTTTCCTTTCCTTTCCTTTCCTTTCCTTTCCTTTTCCCCCCTCTTCTTTTTCCCTTTCCTTTCCTTTCCTTTCCTTCTTTCCTCTCCCCTCCTCTCTCCTTTCTCCCCTCTCCCCTCTCCCCTTTTCCCATGGGGAAAACTCACGGCCAGGCAATAATCAGATTTAACCAACAGTTTTACTATCAGCTCCTGGATTGCAATGCAAGTAGAAATAAATCAGGATATATGTTGTATTACTGCGACTTTGTTACTGTCCACTCTCAGAATCCGCTGATGGAAAGCCAGAATGTAAAACATCTAAATAAATAAATGGTTACTTATACCTGTGTATATCCACATTTATGGGGATAATTTATTTCCCAAGTAACCTGTTGGACATGAGAAATTTTACCCAAGCCCTAAACTATTCTCATATTGATTTTTTTTTTTTAAAATCTGTATTTCCCATTTATTAAAAAAAGAACAGTGCATGGTAGATTAGATAGATTTAAAATAACCAGTTGCCAAAATGAAATAAAATAGGATCCAACATAAAACAGGCCAATACAACTATTGGAGAATTATAGGAGCTGTTGAGAATTGAAAGCTTGGGGAAAGAGAATGGAGGATATTTATCTGGGGGGGAAATTCCTACGCTAAATTCTATTAAATTTAATTAATTTTGCAAATTTATTCTGCCACATTTTCTCCTTTGTTCAGTGAAATACTAGGTTTCAATCTGGGAACTAATAGCCTTTTGAAATTCTCCACCCAATTTATGACCAGAGAAACTGAGTGGGAAACTTTGGCATATTTCTCTGGGGAAAGTTAAATTTTTCAAGAAGGATAGGAGCTCCGTTATTGCAAAAGTTCTTTTTATGGGAGAAATATCCTCTCTTTAGATTTAGTGAGCAAGTGGAAAGTGATGGAGTCTGCAGATAGTTGGTGGGAGAACTTTGTAAGAAAATGCAAGCTATTCAAACCGTTATACTTTAGACACATCAGAACTAAATGAGTTGTAGGAGATGACCAGGTTGAGCCCAAGGGAGGAAGGAGTCAAATGCGTCATCAGTCTCAAATCCCTTCATGTCCACAAGAGATTTGAGTCCAACCTCTCTGGAATTCCATCGACTCTTATCTACCACCAATTAATAGTTCAGATTCTTTCTTTTTTTAAAATCATCTTTATTAAACATATTTACAAATTTAAAAACATTTCACTTGTTGTCACGTGTTCGTAGTAGTGCTTTAAACATATTTCTTGTTGTGTGAGTTACTCTTCTTGACAATTCTTTTCATATTTGCAGCTCATATTCTTAGATATATACATTACATTCTATACATTCTATACATAAACATACTTCTTACATTGCCTGTATTTTTTACATCATTCTGTTTTATTTTGACATTTCAGCCAATTGTACCATAGGTCCCGTATCTCGTAGTATTCTCCTTCTCTATTTTTGAATTCTTTGGATGGCCTATCCATTTCTGCACATTCTATATAGTTCAGATTCTTATAGAGAGCTTTAGCATGCAATAAACCTGTAATCATTTGAACTGCTTTGTGGTCTGATTTATTGCACCTGAATACTCACCATGGGTGCTATAAGAACATCACCCATGAAAATTACTCTGAAATTCTCTAATCCATTGCTGTCAAACTCCCGGCCCATGGGCTGGATGCGTCATGTGTTGGCTACACCGACACCCAGGTTTAGCAAAGGGGAAATTCCCGGTACGCCACGTGATGCTGCCATGATGATGTGAGTTTGACACCCCTGCTCTAATCTTTTGAAAGGGTCTGTTGTGAATCAGCGGCCAGAGGAGTTGGCAGCAGATTCGGACAGTAAAGAGGTTGAGGAGGAACATGGGCCAGTCCTGGAGTCTGGGGAAGGCTCTGACGAGGGCTCTGCATCAGAGGCAGAGATGGGAACAGGGACATCTGACAGTTATCAGCTGCCTTCGGAGTCAGACATCAGTGAGGCAGAGGAACAGCTGGAGCTTGTTCCCATTGTGCACATGCACAGAGCTGCCAGAAGAAAGAAACAGCTAAGGAACAAGGGTCAATTTGGGAGAAAGCCACAGGTGGACAGTGAGTGGCCCCTCCCATAGGACATAAAAGAGGAGCAAGTGGAGTTTTGCAGGAGACAATTAGTTCATTTGGGTGAAGATCTTTCCCTGCATTCATGCCAAGTATTTTCTGTTACCGTTTGGACTCTGAAAGATATCGGTTTGGCAGCTCTCCAAGCCTGATAAAGGTCTGTAATTGGGAAATACCTTGAAAGACTGTTGGCCGGGACTTTGCTGGAGAGGAATTCACTGTAAACTAAATAAAAAGAGTTTTATCGGGACGTGGAGTCGGCTTCGTGTTTTTGGGGAAGCCTAGGCCAGAACAGGTTGTAAGTTTGAGGGCAACCTGTACTGAATCACAAACAAACTATTCACATTTTACCCACTTATTTTTTGTGACTGTCGGTTGTGCGGTTATTGTTCTGTGTGTGAAACAAACCTAGAACATGGAATAAGCCATGATTAAGATAACTGAGTAGGCACTTAGTGCAACACGGTCCAAATTTCTCTTTAAAGCAGCGGTGTCCAACTTTCACAGCTTGATGGACCGGCTGGTGGTGAGAGGGAAACTGGCTGCAGGAGCAGCAGGCTGGCATGCACAAGCACGCACAGCTCGACTTGTGCAAATTGAGCTATGTGCACATGTGCATGCACACCAGCCTGCCACTCACACAAGTCGAGCTGCACCTACACATGCATGCTGGTTACAGCTTGTGCAGCCCGTTAGAAGTGGGCTGTGGCCCAGGGGTTGGAGACCCCTGCTTTAAAGGATTTGGACTTAAACACTAAACCCACCAGTGTTGTTTCCAACATGGCTACAATCAACTCACCGATTTTAAATATTCTAGTATATGTTCCAGTTGAAGTGTTGTTCCCCAAAATATACAACAAACATGTCTTCATATCCTGAAGGAAACATGACTTGGCTTTTTTTCTCCAGTCACAAGGGAACCACCGGAAGTAAGAATTTTAGATTTTACTGAACTTCTGCAAACTTTATTCTTTGTCCTTCAGATATTTTGTGGCATCGAACTCCCAATCTTACCCTTCAGTCTTCCATGACTTATTTTGAGCAAACATCATGATAATCAAGCAGCCTACAAGGTCTGCTTCCCTCAAATTCACTTTTGGATCTCATTCTTTCTCTACAAAATATTTTAAACTTTAACCGCCTTTACTCTAAATCTGCATATTTCAGCCCTGAGCTCAGTCAGAATTATTTCTGAATAAATTAACATTATTCTGTTACTAATGTGGTTTGCCTTTGGCGTATTATATTGTAGGACCTTTACAGCTGCAGTTTATACCAGGGGTCTCCAACCTTGGCAACTTTAAGACTTGTAGACTTCAACTCCCAGAATTCCTCAGCCAGTAAAACTTGCCAATTTGGAGACCCCTGGATAAGCCATGTTACTATGAGATGTGGCTTACACAGATGGGACATTTAGCGATCATTTTCAAAAAAATTGTGCCTTGCAATAATTATGAAGATGTTATTGTCATGTTTCTTTGTGACTTGAAAATGTTCTATTATCTTTAAAAAAAAAACTGTGTCTTATTAACATTGCCTTCATTTCATCCCAGAGAAAAAGAAAATCCACATAACATGGAAAGCAGCTATATAATAACCCTAAATATAGTTTTTTTGAAGTCAGGGCTACAATTCTTTTAGAAGAAACAAGAATGGAAATCTGAATAGTGTGCCAATAGAGTACGTGGAACATAAGAAAAATATCCCATACAAAACATATCTAATGATTAAGTTCTATTAACAGAGCTGTTTGCAACTTGGTGCTCTCGAAATATGTTGGACTACAACTTCCATTATTCTTGAAACAGGATGATGGGTACTGTTTGTCCAAAACATCCATGGAGCACTAGACAAAACTTTGAAGAATTTTGTCTCAAGGCACAAAGAAAAAATGAAATCAAGTTCCAGGACGTAATTTGAAGGGACAAAAGATCAAATTTGTTAAAAGTAAAAGGAAGAAATACAAGGTCTTTCATCAGAATTAAATATGTTATCTCTAGTAGTAACCCTCAATGGACTTTTGCTGATCAGAGCTAAAATGATGAAATTCTAAGGATTTGTTTATAAATAAAGAGATGAAATAAAGGAAAAAGAGATCATTTGTTTTGTTTTAAGAGAATGTTGTGGTCAGTTACTAAAATTGTTTATACTTGTTTGTGAGGAAGGGAAAGTCATTTTTCTTTACTATATACTTATTCATTCTTTTCTGTTTATTTTCTATCTTCTATTTTTTAATTGGTATTAATTTTTTGTTGTGTGATTTTTAATAATGTAGTATTATTATACGCCATTTTTCTATGTGTGGTCTATCAGTCTATTGGATTGATTTAATGGCAATTTGTTCCCAGAGTTGTCATGGAAAGGGGCATCCAAATCTCTTAAATAAAAAAGTACAGTAAAGCCAAACTCACCATCTCTTGGTTGGCTGTAGTGTGAAGCAGCCCAAAAGTTGAGTTGGGACTTGCAAAGAACCTAGGCTTCTCATTTTCCCCATGGAAGTCAGATGCCCATAGAAATCGGATGTCAGAGATGCAAACTTTTGCTGGCTGCAAATAAAGGCCACTATTGCAAAATGTGAATAACCTTCCAAACTTGGGAAAGGGGCTGTACATACCTGAAACCCTTCACTGTTTAGAGAAAAGAAGCAAGAGGAAATAAGAAATAGGCTATATCTATTTTATGCTGGCTACAGATGGATCTACATTTGTCTACATTTGCAGTTTCACCTTTTAAGAATTCTCCTCCTTCTCAAAACAGTGTTGCTTCTGCGCTTTTGCACCCCAGTATCATAACTGCCTTCCCAGACACTCTTTGATTGATTCCTGAATTCATCCATTTTCTAGGTGTGTAATAATACCTTGAAACGTAACTAACTAAACAGGTTTGGTTTGCCCAACCTGCCACGCCAGTGAAAACACAAACAGAAAAACAAAAACATACTCAAAAAACAAGCTAACAAAGGTCAAAATTAACCCAGTTTAGCATGTTGTGCAAGTAGAATGGCTAGATTATTTTTGTATTGACTTTATGAGGTGTGGTGAGCTAATCTTGCGATGTAAATGCTCACCTAATTGCCATGTGGGACAAGGCTGCACTTTCCTTTTCACTAAATTATTCAACCTGGATGGATTTTGTCCTACCAACTGGCTGAGATTAAGTAAGTAAATAAATAAACATTTTGTTTGCTGTTAAACCTGCAAAGGGCAAATTAGAGTAGGAGGCTGTTGGTCAATCAGGTGTCAGCACAACCTCAGCTTAGCTGCTACTCTTTATGCTATAGGTCTCCTTACTCACTCTCTTGCCCCAATCCATGCTACCTTCCAAAGTGGCCAAGGCAGACCAAGGTTCCAGTTCTTCATCTCCCTTCTTCTCACTGAGCGTAAGTGTGGAGCACCATTGATGAAATAACTAGGAGATATCTAGGAGTCTTCACACATTGATGGACACCTCTGGAGTGAGATGTAACATTGGCAGTGCCCAACAATGTCCAATGACAGATTTGACCCAGAGCTTCATTTGAAGATTTTTTTTCAAGATTTCTCCCATTGGGAAGAAATAGCTATGAACAAATCATTTTCTTACAGCTGCCTTGAATCTAGTCCTACTTTTCTGTTTGAGAAAAATTCAGTTATCTAGCGGTGGAAGAAAACAAGGAGAAACTTATATTTTCAACCCACACCACCTACAACTGCAAATTAAGTTCTTGGAAATTGATAAGGGAGTGTGATGGCGAACAGTTAAAGCTATGTCAGAAGACGAGTATTTTCTGGTGAGCAACTTGATCATAGTAGCTACTCACCTGCTTTCTTTTGGTGTTCACAAGTGCTGAGTGTGGAATTCTCAATTTCTTCCTGTCAGACACATTTCTTGCTGGAGCCACTCTCAAAGGCTCCATACCTGGAAAAAAATGGTTTCCTCAACCCGAGATCATTTGGGACAAACCACTTATTCCATGGTGGTTCTGAAGAAGAATAGCAGATGGTTCTTCTGCTCCTCACATGCTAAGTGATGTTTTTTTGCTAAGGAAATACCCCAACATTTCTTCTTTGTCCTTAGGCAGGCTGCTTTCACTTGCTTAGGAGCTTCTATAGCAATGTGGTGTCTAACCTTTTGCCCAGAATAAAAAATAACCTCTTGACCAGTTTGTTGAGTGCTCAGGCACAAAATTGTCAGGAATGTGGAGTAACAAAGAATCACGACCACTGTTCAACCATGACCAAATCTGGGGACTTTTTCTTTTGTCCTTTATCAGATTCTTCTAAATTTCTTTACACTTGGAAATGCAACCTTTTGCTGATGGCACAGATTAGCTAGGAAGAGATAAATAAATAAAATGAAATTTCTGGAAAATTCTCATAGCTGTATTGTATTTATTTAGTGATAAGGTTTCCCCGAATATGGTTGTATGTTTATTGACCAATACATTGACTGGACAAGTCATCAGCATTCTGGCTTCCCATTGCCATCTCCAATAAATTCCTCTCGTTGTCTTCTTGATATGTGGAAAGTAGAAATATCTCTATATGTGTATCAGGTACAAAAAGAGATTCCTGTCCATTTTGTATGTGCATGAGGGAATCCTTGGTGCTCTCTGAGCTTCGTTGTTTGCTTGCAGACATTTCATTACCCAAACTAGGTAACATCTACAGGGTAACATAAAAGCTGAGAGAGCACCAAGGATCCCTCCTTTCAACCCTGAGCTACAAATATATCTCCTTTATTGTATGTGCATGTCAGGTGCAAAGAATCAAGACTACCCATTACGTTGCAGTATAGATTTATTTAAGTCTATATAGAAGAACGGAACAGAAAAGCAGAATTGGAAAGAACCTTGGAGGTCTTCTAGAAGACCCAACCCTCCTGCTCAAGCAGGAGACCCTATACCATTCTAGACAAATGGCTATCCGGTGTTTTCTTTAAAGCCTCCAGTGATAGAGCATCCAACAACCTCTGAAGGCAGAAGTTTAGTTTAGTTTAGTAGAAGAATCTAGTCAACTAAAGTTCAACACTAAATTGGAGCCACATAAGGTCAAAAGGATTCAGGAGGGGTTGGGCTTGGACCACTTATGGAAATGCAGTGACTCTAAACCAGTGTTCCTCAACCTTGGCAGGTTGAAGAGATATGAACTTCAACTCCCAGAATACCCCAGACAGCATGTCTGGCTGAGGAATTCTGGGAGTTGAAGTCCGCACCTCTTCAAGCTGCCAAGGTTGAGAAATAGTGCTCTAAACTGATAATGTGCTTAACTCTGCCTGCTCTTCTACAGTGCATGCACACCCAACATTTCTTTCCAAGGTTGTATTCCTGGTCAGTTTACTTGTTTGTTTGTTCATTCATGAAATTTGTCAAAAAAGTGATTCTAGGCAGCATTTAAGTACCTAACAAAACAACTGTAAAAATTACAACTACAAATATCAAATGTAAAATCCAGATTGAAAGATAACTATGATAAAAATGAATATACAACCTGCCCCTTAGAGATTACAATCCCTAAATGTAGGAGAGGGTTCATCTCCTTGGCTTGATTTGACAACCTTCATTCTGCAATCCTAAAAGGGTCCAAAAGTCTTTAAAAAGTCCAAAGTCTCACAAAAGTACCAAAAGTACAAAGCTATTTCATTTGGGTGAAGGATTTCTCTATGTAATGAGGGAGCGATTGAAACCATTAAACACATTTTATTATATTGTTTGCTTTACACAGCCATTTAAGTAAATTTCTTGGTCTTTCTGATTAATTTTACTTATAATTTTTATTTTCAGATATCCGTAACTCTGTTACTCCAAATGCAACTAAATTCTATTACAGTGTGTCCAAAGCGCATGGCCAACTGATTGATATGCCCAGTTAATTTTACGATTTGTTCCTTTTATGTACTGCATATGTAATCTGTTTTAGACTATTAAGATTTACTTCGTACAGCTCTTTGACTGCAGTAAGGAAGTTTCATTTTGTTTTTGAGGGATGCATAGTAATTTATCCCCTGCTTTAGTATAAGTTCATAGATTTTTTTTTTAATTTCCCAGGCTAGGTCTAGGAGAGAATGATGGACATAAAGATATCCAGCTGTCCTTCATGGCCAAGAGAGGGCTAACTAAATCAAATATTTATTACAGTCAAAGATCAGCTTCAAAGAGAGGACAAAAATGTGGGCCTCCCTGTTCCATCTCCAACACCTTAATCACTACACCAAAGTAGCTCAGAAAGAATTGTGCAATCAATAATTTTCCCTATTACATGGATGAAGAAGGATAGAAAGAGTATTAATGGTTTTGAACTTTGGTGTTGGAGAAGACTCCTGAGAACACCATGGATAACCACGAAAACAAAGCCATGGGATTATAGAACACATCAATCTAGTGTTCTTCCTTAAGGCTCAAATCACCAGGCTCAAAATATTTTCTTTTGGACACAATATACAAAGAATCAGCTCCCTTGAGAAATCCATTATGGTGGAAGAAAAGATAAAACAAGGACAGTGAATTGTAGACAATCCCTGTAGAAATGCTTACACACCATCAGCAGACCTGATAAGCCAGGCTGAAGTCAGACCATCCTGGAGAAGATCTAGTCACTAAGACACCAATTTGATAGCTCATAATGCTACCAGGTCAGTTTGGTCTAGTGTTGGTCTAGAAATCAGGAGATGATAAGTTCAAGCCCCACCTTAGGCATGGAATCTGGGTGACCTTGGGCCAGTCATTCTCTTTCAGCCCAACCCACAGGGTGATTGTTGTGGGGAAAATAGGAGGAGGGACGTTCACCACTTTGAGTTATTTATAAAAATAATAAAGTGATAAATATAATAAAAGGAAAAATGTCTGTGAAACATTTAGAAGTGAAGAAGCTTCCCGGATGAGAAACAAAACATTTTTCAAGAAAGAATAGAATAGAATAGAATAGAATAGAATAGAATAGAATAGAATAGAATAGAATAGAATAGAATAGAAT
>JAOYMU010000020.1:32749126-32765464 GCA_025802295.1 Psammodynastes pulverulentus
AGTCACAGGACTGGCCCATTGGTCATCCTGGAGCAGCTCCTCCACCTGGGTACGCTGCAGACCACCAAAATTTTCTCGCGGACCACCAGTGGTTCCCGGACCACTAGTTGGAACCTCTGGCCTATTGGGTTTACCCTACAGAACATGCTTAGAGCCTTCTGAATGTTCATTTTATTGAATTCACATTAAATTAACGATTATTGATAGGATTTATCCCCATGTATTTAATGATAGGCATCTTTCTTGCAGACTGATAATTATATTATGTTACCAATTTGGGAAGCTTTTCTAGAACTGTTCCAAAAGCTTTCTGGGGCCTGTGCTTAGCATTTTCTACATGAATTGGTCCACCAAAATCTGCTGGATTTGATCTGATCTTTCGGTTTGCCTTCCAAGAATACTGTGTTCCTGCCACACGGTAAACGAATGACAAGACAGGCCACCAACTCATAACACCTAATACGTACCTGGTCTGTATACCAATAATAAGGGGTGGGATCAATTCCTTCCCTCTTGTAGCCTTCTAGTAGCTCCTCACTGTCCCAAATACGCATGGAGCCTCCCACAATTTCACCAACATTAGGCATCAACACATCAACCTATATAAATCAAGACAAAAAAGCCCATTGAGTCAGAAGATGCATATGACTTAACTAAGTTTAGTGTAGGTCTTTCAGAACTGCAACTCCTAGCCTACAACAATTATTACATCATAATTAACTTTATTGTAGGTCACTCAGCAGAGATGAGAAGCCGAACAGAAGGTGCTGGTTGTAACATGTATGGCCCAAGGATTAGAGATGAGCAACACAAGGATTCAGAGAAATTTCTCCTCTTCCCCTCCCCCTCTCAAATAACCAGATGGGACTGTAGGTGGATCTCCATAGGAACATCTAGTCAAATATTATAAACAGAGATCTCCTGTGAGCTGTGGGTCTCAGTGACCTCTTGTGGTCAATGACCTGTAAAACAGTCTCACAGGAAGAAGAAAACATCCCAAACTATGTGCTAGGGCCCAGAATTTTTTTCAGTCTGAAAGAAGTCCCAATTTAGGAAAGATGCACTTCAATGCTGGAATATTTTTTTTTCCCTTTGCGCTATAAGTTGTGGTTACAAATATGTGTACAACATTCCTCCTCAACCACAATTTAGCTTTCAGTATGGATTTAGACAGCACACTAAACCCATCACATTATGGTTTAACCAGCCAATCACTGACTTGGGAATCAACTACCGCAAGGGTATCAAACTCATGTTGTCACCACGTGATGCATTGCGACTTTTTCCCTTCGCTAAAACGGGGGTGGCCGTAGCCAGCGCATGACACATCCCAGCCATGAGTTTGACACCCCTGATCTACCATAACATTTTATACAGGATTAACTAAGATTCTACAGCATGGGTGTCAAACTCGCTGCATCACATTGATGTCACGTGATGTATCATAATGGTTTTTTCCCTTCACGGAGCTGGGGTGGGCATGGCCTGCACATGACACATTCGGCCCGCGGGCTGCCAGTTTGACACTCCTGTTCCACAGCATACCATTTTGGGTGTCATCCATTTTGAACGTATATAGTCTTTCTTTTCCGAATGTAAATAATTCTTTATACAGGGGTGTCAAACTCAAGGCCCTTGGGCTGGATCTGGCCCGCGGGGTGCTTAAATCTGGCCTGTGGGGCCGGCCTGAAAATATCAAGGGACCAGCCCATAGTGCCTTTGGCAGCTAAAACGGGCCGTATGCGGGGGAGAGCCATGCTTCATTTTCTCCCTCCATAGCCTCCTGCAGCACTCTGCCGGCTGAAACCAGGCCAAAAACTGGGCCTCAAACAGCCTGAAAATGGACCCAAAAACAGGCTAAAAATGGTCCCCAAATGGTTAAAATATGGCCCGAAAACAACTGAAAAAATAGGGTTAAAAATCAGCCGAAAATGGGCCATGTGACAGCACACCATTGTACCATTAGCCCTGCCCTAGGAGCTCTTGATAAAATGCTCTTCCATCATTTTGATAAAAACAGCGATACCCTGCAAATATTCAGGAATCAAGTGTTGCTTTTTTGTTTTTTAAAATCCTGTTTTTAAATAGGTTTCGAGACCTTGCTAACCAGGTGGGGAATTTAGACTCCACATTAGGAAGACGAGTAAGTCGTCTCCCCCCTCCTCCCAATATGTTGCATGCAATACACGAAGGGGAACACAAACTGACAGATTCAGTAAGACGGGCGTCCTCGGGGCAGCGCTGCATGTAGAAGGATTTAATCTCAGCAGGAAATCGACACAGCAAGATTGGTTCATTAATAGCATCAGTCATCTGTCTCTCTGGAGCTTCTGGGATATCCTGCGGTTGAAAAAAGCAGCAATTAATTTCTCCTTCTGCCTAAAACTGTTCCACTTCCACTGATTAAGCTACCTTCTATCTCTGGAGTCACATTTTTGTGAACTAGCCTAAAGCCTTATTTAGCTTACTGGCAGTGGTGGGATTGAAATAATTTAAGAACCGGTTCTCTGCCCTAATGACCAGCTGGGTAGGCATGGCTGGATGATCATGTGACTGGTGGAGCTCAGGCGACAGTAAATCTGGGCGTACTGCCAAGAACCTTTAGCTGTTATATGGGTTAACCAAGAGGCAGTTTCTGTAAGCAGGGCAATAACAATTAGGCTAGAAACAACCCCAGAATGTTTCCTTCCCTACTTCCTTACAAGATTAGCCCTGTAAAGTGGAAAAAAACAAAAGGAGATTTCTTCCAACAACCGGTTCTCTGAACTACTTAGAAAGTTAACAACCAGTTCTCGTGAATAGGTACGAACCTATTGAAACCCACCACTGATGCTGGCCCTTGAAGAAATTCAGTTTGACATCCCTGCTCTAGAGGGAAGAGTGTGTAGTATCTGGAAATAGGTATCAGGTTTGGCCTAAGCAAGCAATAGTCACATCCAGAATACAAGCTATACCCCCAAGCCTTTAAGAACCCTGTTCTCCTGCCTTTCAGCAGTTGCCAGACTTTGTTGTGGCATTTTTTTTCTCTCTTTCACACCTGTCTACAAGGTCTAATATATTGCAGAAAACTATGCTTTACATTCTTCAACTGGAAATAATTAAGTAAATGGGATGTTAAATACATATGAGGAACCTGCTGAAGTTAATTGATTTCTCTCCCTTCTTTAGTGGTTAATTTTGTAAGGATACCTACTGACTGAATAAGATTTGTTTTCCCACTTACCAATAATGAGGGAAATTGGGTAGATTAGGGATTTTTTTTTCTGCTTTGGAGAAGGGATGATCTTGGTAAAATGCAAGCTAAGGGATCAACCAATGCAGCAAACCTAACCCGGACTTTTGTTTTATTTCCTCCAAATATGTATCATTGGCACAATGGGCTTCCTATCTCTCCAGCTGACCCTGTTATTGCTTTACAGCTGAAAAAATGCATAACTTTCCTTTGGTCATTAAATATATGTCAATAATTGCTGTAAACCACCCAGATTCACCTGTATCAAAGAGGATTTTTTAAGCAAACCTATAAATTCAATCAATCCATCAATCAATAAACAAATCACAATCAGGAGGCTGTGAGTTCGACCCTAGGTAGAGGCAGATATTTGGAATAGATTCACCTACTTGAGCAGGGGGTTGGACTAGATGACCTCCAAGGTCCCTTCAAACTCTGTTATTCTATGTAAATTAAACTAAAGATTGTCCCTAATGGAGGTGAAAGGAAAACTGATGATTGTGACAAAGACGAAAGGACCAGTGAATAGACTGATTTTTGTTCTTTTTTTTTTTTTAGAAATTCTCCAGGTAAGGAAAGTATAGAAGATCATTGACATGTGCTCCAGACATCTGCACCTTGCAAGAAGACTGCCACACAGTAGCCTTCCAGGGCTTTAAATGCCCAGATTTAAAAAAATTAGCCAGCCTGTTTGCAACCCCGGTGGAGCTTTTTAAAGGACACCAAGCCTGCAAGTCTCACTTTCTAACCACTTTCAGAAATAGCCTATTAGCCATCTTAAAGCTATTAGAAGATGGTAGAGGACAGGAAGGCCTGGAGGAGCATTGTCCATGGGTCCCGATGGGTTGGACTCGACTTCACAACTAACAACAACAACAACAGCAACAACAACAACAACAGCTATTCAAGATCTTTCACATGACAAGCTTGAAAAGTCATCATGGGAGTTCAGCTTCAACTCTAAATGAAAGAAAAACTAAGAATAAATCTAAGAACTTAAAGAATTTGAAATAAACAGTCAAACACTAAATAAGTTCTTTGATGTAAAAGAGTTACAAATGGATTAAGGATCCAGTTAAATTTGGAATGTTGACTTCTGCTATAAGGTTTTGGAAGCAATTAAAATAAATAGCTTCCTGTGGGAGCCAGAGTTAGTTTGGCTATCTTGGTTCATAATAAACATAAACAATTTTATAATTTTAGAAATTGAACACTAGAGGGGACTAAAGATTCGAAGTAGAAGGAAAACAAATACAAGCCAACTTTTGGTGTTGGTTAACTGGAACTTACAAAATGATACAAAACACCATAATATTGGAAATATTAAAGGAATTTTTTAAAGAATGGAACCAGAAATTACTACCTACAATATCAACAATGTCTGTAATAATGTCTGATTCCATGGATAGATTATGACCAAAAGATGTCAGTCAGGGAATGATAGATATGTTTGACTAGACTAGACAAAGAAAGCTCCCAAACTTGAGCTTCAAATGACAGGCCAAGAGAATGATTTGGAAAAGGATGCATTTTGGGATATATAAAAGAAACTGACTGAAGTTTTAAAAATTAAGGGGCAAATGCAAATGACAAACCCCAAAAAATGACTTGGAAATTGTTTTCTTATTGGATCTACAAAAGACAAATTAAACTGAATACTAAGTTAGAAGTAAAAGGAAAGTATATAACACTGATGTACTTGATCAACTTAAAGTAAGACTACTTGTGAATTAGCCCCAATACAGGCATTTTATTGTTGATTACCTATATTACAATAATTTCACCATGCTGTCTTATTTTCCTTGGAAAATGACAGATATAGATATTAAGGATTTAACCTCAGAAGTTTCCTTCTCTGAACTGAACTGGGACCCTCTCTCCTTCACCCACTGATTCAGTCACAAAGAGATTTATTTTTAAAGTTCTAATTACTCCTTATAGATTTTTTTGCTAGAATTGACACTAGAATTGAAAAGTTGATATTTTATGAATTTGCTTATAGATAAGGGATAAGAAATGGGTTGAAGAGATATCTGTTTTTAATCTTATAGAGAGTGAAGAGTTACTAAAGTTGTCTATACTTGTAATAAAGTTTATATATTTCTTTTTTCCCTCTTATATCTCATAATCATGTTAATACCACAGAGTGCATAGAGACCCAGGTCTGACACAGTTTATAAAACAGCATCCAGTCCATATAGAAATGAGAACTTCTAGATGGCTTAAAGAGACACACACATAGATTCTCCATTTTCTTTCATGTGGAGCTGTCAAAAGAACTAAACAAGAAGAAGGCTGCACATGTCAAAATGCACTGCCAAATCATCTCCCACCAGTAAAACTGTTTAAAATGTACCCTAAACGATCACCTTCCTGTTGGAAATGTATTAAAGAACATGGTCTATACTACCACATGTGGTGGGAATGTAGAAAAGCTAAGGAATATTGGCAGAGGACTCAAAAATGGTTGGAAGAGATGTTGGATAGGAAAATAGAACTAAAACTAGAACTCTTTTTATTGAGATCATAACAGAAGAATTTAAGAAGGATGAAATTTATTTGATAGTACATGTAACTATGGCAGCGAGGCTAGTATTTGTACAAAAATAGAAAGATAGAACTATTCCCAATGATATTGAGGTTATTCAAAAGTTATGGACATGCGCAGAGATGGATAAGTTAACATGGGAAATGAAAGAAAAAGATGAATCAGAATACTATAAGATTTGGGACAAATTTTACCAATGGTGGGAAAAAAGGAAGGATTCAAAAAAAAAAGAGAGAAGGGATGGCAGAGTGAACGATTGAATGGGTGAAAAAATATGGAAATGTATATATGTATATAATATAACGGGTATAAAATGTATAACTGTATACGATGTTTAATTGTAAGCCATAATATGTATGACAATGAGTGTGTTCGGGACGATTGTACCACGTCCAATGTTTTTAATATTTCAATTAATAATTAAAAAAAAGAATTAGAATTATTAGAATTAGAATTAGGTATTAGAAGTAGAAATAGAAATAGAATTAGAATTCTTTATTGGCCAAGTGTAATTAGACACACAAGGAATTTGTTTCCAGTGCATAAACTCTCAGTGTACATACAATAATAGTGATAGATCATTATCATAATTGTAAAAATACATTTGTCATAAAACATTAGATACAACACTTAGTAATAGTCATGGATACTAAATAAGCAATCGACATAAATAATACTAGGATGCTAAGTAAACAATATAAATTATAAGATACAAGCAACAAAGTTATAGTCATAAAAAGATGAGATGGGGAATAGGGAATAGTTTAGTTTTTGAATAGTTTATTCAAAATTCTTCACACATTCTGGGTAAAAGAAACACTGGAATAACATTTACCAGCCTAGGGCAACTGTCTAAGGTGGGCATCTATGTCAACACTTTATACACAGAGTTTTTCTTAAGCCAGATTCAAAACAGTGTCCATTCAAGGTTCTCATCCAGTAAAAACTACATGCACATATAAATTTGCATTAAAACCTTTTGAAGTTGAGGAGAATGGCCCGTATGCAAATCTTGAAGGTGTGCATGAAGAGCATAGTCAATATCTCCTTGGCCAGTGGAATTGTTGAAGTTATGATTTCTTCCTCAGCTCCAGATCAATCAATTGCTCAATCAATCAATCAATTTTAACTTGAATTTTTGTCATGCAACCACACTGCCCAATTTATTAACTTTTAAGATGTTCCTGACTTCTTTCTCTTTTTGTGCTTTCTTCTTAGTTGACCACCTGATTTCAGGATGACTGAGGGTTTAGATCACAGATTCAGTTATCTCACCTGGGAACAGATTAAAATACTGGATCAAGTGCTGACTGAGGTGATCCCCATTCACGGAAGAGGGAATTTTCCAACTTTAGAGGTAAAGCCAAAAGACATCATTCGTGTTGTCAAAGAGCAACTGATAAAGAAACAGATCATTGTCCATGACATTCGCTTAAATGGATCCACGGCGAGTTACATCCTGGTTAAGCAAAATGGCACCAGCTACAAAGACCTGGACATCATTTTTGGTGTGGAGCTTCCAGGTGAGCATGAATTTCAGGTTGTGAAGGAATCTGTCTTGAATTGCCTCTTGGATTTTTTACCGAAAGGTGTCAACAAGGACAAAATCACAGCACAGACCATGAAGGAGGCTTACGTTCAGAAGATGGTGAAAGTATCCACAGATCACGATCGCTGGAGCCTCATCTCCTTGTCCAACAACAGTGGCAAAAATGTGGAGCTCAAGTTTGTCAACTCCCTGCGGAGGCAGTTTGAGTTCAGCGTAGATTCTTTTCAGATCATCCTCGACACCGTATTGGATGTCTACAGCGATGCAAATGGCAAACTTACAGAAGATGCACAGCTGTCTGTCGTGGCTGAGAGCATGTATGGAGACTTTGAGGAAGCTATGGACCACTTGAAATACAAACTGATTGCTACAAGGAACCCAGAAGAGATCCGTGGAGGAGGTCTTTTGAAATACAGTAATCTTCTGGTCCGGGATTTTAAGCCAGCCGACGAAGCAGAGATCAAGTCATTGGAACGTTACATGTGTTCTCGGTTCTTCATTGACTTTCCAGATGTAGCTGAGCAACAGCGGAAGATTGAGTCTTACCTGCGCAATCACTTCATTGGGGAAGAGAAGAGCAAGTATGACTACCTGATGACCTTGCGTGGAGTTGTGAACGAGAGTACAGTCTGCCTTATGGGCCACGAACGAAGGCAAACGCTAAATATGATTGCAATCCTGGCTCTCAAAGTACTTGGAGAGCAGAACATCATCCCCAATGTAGCCAATGTAACCTGCTACTATCAGCCCGCCCCTTATATCAGCGACAGGAACTTCAGCAATTACTATATCGCTCATGGACAACCCTCTATTATCTACCAGCCCTATTCCTTCCACATACACATGCAAAGTGGTATGGTGTAGCCGATCACGAAACCTCCTTGCCTTACATCAGTGCTCAATCAACTCTTCCTTTGCCCTTGCTCCACCCAACAGTTCTCTTCGAAATAAAGCCCTCGTTAAAGCAAATTTTTCCCACCAATTTTGATTAGCGGGACATCTTTTGGTGTGTGTGTATACCCACCTTACATGTGTGTCATTGCAAACATCCATCCATCGGTCCAGACCTTGAAATAACCTTCAGGCAGCTTGGAAAAGATTGACTTGTACATCAGGGAGATTGTGTTTTGATTAACTACATGTTGCACCCTCAGCTAGTGCCGTAGAATGACGATCTCTTTGTTTTCTTCGTGTGCCAATTTGTGTTCTTCTCTCTTTAATTGCAATAGTTGGCCAAGGCTAGAAAAGGGTAGTCGGCGATAAGGTATTACAAGTGTCACAAGGGGATGGGAGATGATGCCATGTCTGAAGTAAAGTGCAACAGCCATGAGAGTTCACTGTGGAAGCAGTTTTCTTCAAGTTGGTACCTTTCCGATGGTGTTTGGTTACATTTCCCAGAATATCAAACATTGCTGGTTGGGAATTTTGTGAATTGAAGCCCAACATTGGATTTAATTTTCCTGGGCATCGGGTCAGGGAAATCTGTTATTGATATAGCTTTCCCTAAGGTGGCCTCCAGACTTGTGAACTTCAACTCCCAGAGCTCTCAGCAATGATCATGTTATCTGGGAATTTGGGGAGATGGTTCAGATATCTGGCGATGCCCAGGTTAGGAAAGATTCTAGATGTTTTGTAGCCACTAGGTGATCAGCATGATTTCTAACAAAATGTGAAGAGTGAAGAGAAAGAATGCTTCTGAGCACTTTAGAAGTTCTGCCATGGTTTGTAGAAGGAATTCCAGCCCTTTAATTCTAAATAGTGAGAAGATAGAAATTGCCCTTCCATATATTAATTGTAATTGAAGGAAGGATATTAATTGAATTAGATAAAGGTCTAGCACTGCCTGATTGAAGTGTCTGCTGGATCAGGAATAGGCAGTCCCACAACCCACTTCACTGAGATTTAAGTTATCATTTTCTCCCCTTCAAAGACACCCATACAAAGTTGCAGCTGGTGGCATCCATTGCCCCAACAACATCATGCATGAAAACTATTTTCTGGC
The DNA here is from genome assembly GCA_025802295.1 of Psammodynastes pulverulentus. Lineage (NCBI taxonomy): Eukaryota > Metazoa > Chordata > Lepidosauria > Squamata > Psammodynastidae > Psammodynastes > Psammodynastes pulverulentus. The sequence goes on from JAOYMU010000020.1 coordinate 32,758,458, forward strand.
TACCAGATCCCATGCACATAAGCCTATGCACATTCCATATTTAAGTATGACCTCGATACAAGCATACCTCAGAATCATGTGGCAATGAAGGATAGGGGCAAGAGAGCCATAGCAATGAACTAACAGAACGAGAGTCATTTCATGTTTATTCCCAAGCACAGACTTCAGACACCAAAGCTATAACATTTGTCTCCAGAAGTTGTGGGTGCTCCATCATGGGAGGCTTTTAAGAAGAGATTGGACAGCCATTTGTCAGGAATGGTTTAGGCAAAATCTTTAATTCTGTATTCTGTAAAGCTAAGGGAGAAAACAAGTCCTTGACTGGTCAGGAAGTTGGTTATTGTTGGTGCTTTCTTTGGTATGTTGGATGGAGTAAGATGTTTAGAAGGCACAGAAATGTCACTGAAAAGAATAGTCCTGTTCAAGTCTCGTTCCACTTTGTCTCCAGCAGTGGCCGTGAAATCATGTTTTTCCCTCTTCGAGAATGTTTTAATCTATAGCATGAAATGCTTCACATCTCTGAGACTAATGTTTAGATTGTAACTTAGATTCTGACTTGAATTTATGTGGATACCTGTATGTTGTCATGGAGTGCTTGGCAGTTTAAATATGAATTTTATTTAGGAGGAAGCCTCTCCTTGCATTTGGAGTAGCAAAATATTTGTATATGTACAATATATATGTTCATGCACACACACACATGCTTTCAAAGGGATATTCTGGAACAGAATGGGATAGAATGATGGATAAAAGACACAGAGGTGATAGTGATCAGAAATAGAGGTACCCTGTGGGGCTTTTATAAATGCCTCATTCTGGAATTCACTCCAAATATTAACTGGAGCGACAGTGGGTGAATTAGGATCTTTAAGAAAAAGCTGAGCACTTGAATCTCCTCTTGTCCCCAAGAGCTGCATTCAGTAAAGGTGGACACACCAAATATTATGTGGCGTTGAAACTGCCCACCCCCCCCCCCATTCTTCTTGTGGTTGTTTTAAAAACGTGTGTTTTTCCAAATGACACAAGAAAAGAGTTTTCATGTGCCGAAGTGCCTGCTCCCACCGTATTTTCATAGAACTTAACAGAGAAAGAGAAAAATCAGCAGCTATTTTGAGCTAAGCATATATTCTATAATTCTTCAGAACACTTAAAGGGGAAAGAAGCCCTGGGTTTTTAAATATGTGTTCCCCATATTTTTTTGTCTGAAATTAAAAATACAGGTAAGTCCTCAACTTATGACCATTGCCATTGCTAAGCAAGGTCAGTCACACTGAATTTTATGACCTTTTTGCCATGGATGCTAAGTGAATCACTGCAATGAAATGAATCACACAGGCATTAAGGAAATCCCTCCATTGACTTTGCTTGTCAAAAGCCAACTGGGAAGACCGGTGATCACGTGATCACATGGTGATCACGTGACACACCCCCAGGAAGCTGCAACCGTCATAAATACGGTACGTGTCGGATGCCAAGTGCCTGAATTTTGATTACATGACCATGGGGAGGCTGTATGGCTTGCAAGGGTGAGGACCAAGCTGTGAGTTGCTTTTTTCAGCACCGTTGTAACTTTGAACAGTCACTAAATGAGTGGTTGTAAGTCAAGGACTACCTGTATTTTTCTTCATGTGATATGAATCAGAAGGATCATATTGCAATGCTCTCCATGAATAGCAAGCAGAGAAAAACACTTAATAATACATTTACATTTTTTCATCATCAGTTTTGACTATCTTAGAATCTTGGATGCACCAGAAATATGAAAATTGGAAGGGACTTTTCCTCCCTGAATAAAAAAAATCTTGAGAATTTGACACCTTTACCTGTTCTTTCAATGTTCTTGCAAAATCAGACAACCATTTTCCTGGGAGAAAGAAATAAGTATTAAACCAGTTTAAGTTTGTAAAGTTGAGGCAAACAAAGCATCCAAGATCTGGATGCTTTTCTTTAGCTGCAGCTAATACATCTTTCTAATACATGTACTTTACCATATATTCATGGGTATCCTTCTGATGATGTAATAATATATTCAGTTTTTGCTTTTGACATTTGACTTAGAAAGAAAGTGTAGCCAGGACAAGGTGTGCCTTTTAGTATTACTATGTGCGTATCTGCAGTGTTATGTCTTTGAGAATCAGTATGTATATCATCAACACCTGTCCGCCAACCACATTGTCTAGCTTTCTATCGGTTACTCATTTAATTCAGTTTTGTTTTGTATCTTTATACTGTCATTATGTTTTAGTTGATCCAACTATCCCAGCAGGTTTTGAACTGCGCTCCATAGAACCCAACGGAAACAGTGATTCAGTTCATTTTGATGAGAAATTACACTACATGGGGTTGAACCATTAAACAGTTTGAAGAACATCAATATGCAAAAAAAAAAAAGTCTCAGGTATAAATTGAATCTCTTGATATATTCTTGTATTTCTTACATAAAGGTAGCAGTTGACCGTCTCCAGAGAGAAATTATTTGGGATGTATATATAGAAATCAAACTGAGCAGACTATTTTTATATCTATAAGATGTTATTGATTAAAAGCTGCAATAGATTTAGGATTGCTTTCAGCACTGTTGATTCTCGTTTTTGTTCATTTTTGAAAGGCAGCCACCAGAGGAAATGTACATGTTCAACTTTCTTTTGTAAGCTTCTCAAATGCAAGACCGAAAAAATTGACTCTTTTGGTCTTGGATGCATAAGGGTAAGAACAGCCCTTATAAAATCTCCATTCCAATCAATGAAAGTTGGATTATACCGAGTGTTGTGGCTGCTGTTAAAGGGGAAAAAAACATTCAGTAATAATTTACTGTACATGGTAGATGTGTTCCAGGACATATGCTGGATGGAACATAGCCAGTCTTTCCATATGCCCAACATCCCAAAATCAGAACAAAGAAAGCAGATTTATGCTGAATCAGATCGTTAGTCCATTCAGCTCAATTTGGCATTATCTAAATTGACAGCAGAATCTTTCCTGAGCTCCTCTGCTAAGGAGATGCCATGAATTGAATCTAATGCTTGCAAACTAGACACTCAAGCACTGAGCAAGCATCTCCATGTATCAAAACATGGAGTTTCATCATGCAGCACTTACACGCTCATTCCCAAAGAAGTTAACAAGACTGGGTAATAATACGAAGTAGAAGTAGCAAAGTCTTCTGCAAGACACTTTGGACAGTTGCTCCTAGTCAGATAGTCTTAAGCTAGGCAGATAAACAATTGGATTTGATATAAAGGATTTTATGCGTAAGGCTAGAAAGGGGCGTAGTATTTCATTGCTGTAAAGTATACACTATATAAGTGTCAGTCCTATGGGGAAGATCAGATCAAGAAACTAACTTAACAGAGAGACTAGAACTATATGAACAGAATCCTGTAAGTCTGCTTGTGTTTTACCTTCCCTCACTCTTTGCCTTCAAGGCCTCCATGGCTCTCTACACTAAATTCTTGCTGATGCACCTTATCTATGTCTTGGTTCATACATTCATAGACTGACAAACCTGTTTGTGTTGCAGAACGTTGAGTGGCTTCCCTATCCTCCACCACCCACATAATGTAATGTTAGAGGCAGGGTTTCCATCCAGAGATGTATATACTGCGAAGCTATTGTGCATGACTATCCTACAGTACCTATTGACTTTGTTAAGTGTGAGGATCATTGATGTCACTTGCACCTCTGTTTGGGAAGGACCAGAGGCTCACTTAGGTTAATTCTTGAGTTTGGATTTACCAGTATAGCTTATCTGTATGATCCTGTTGTGTGCATCAGTTTCCTCTTGCATGTTCTGCTTGGACATTTGTCTCCAAGTCCTAATTTGATGGCACCATTGTGATCGCCTTTCTGACAATATTACATTATGTGTGTGGTGAATTGACTTGGTGTCAGCTTTCTCTTTGATATCTGAGGAAGGACACACCACGCAACAAATGTAATAACCAAGATTTCATTGATTTTGGTTGCAAATATCTATACGTTTTGTTAAATGTTTACGTAAAATCTTATTCAGTCAGTGGTGTTGGAATATGTCTAATGAATACTTTTTAGAATGCCTGGTTTTGATCCACTGTTTTCAGAAAACTTTCACAAAGTTTACAGCTTCAAGTAGCCTAATGTTGTGAGGTCATGTGTGTAAAGGTCTAAGTGCTTTCTTAATATAAATATATAGAGGGATAAATATATATATATAAAAATAGAAATCCTTAAGATCTTTTGTTATAATTGTCAAAGATTGGAGAGATATTTTATGGTATTTTCATGTACTTTGTGACATTTATACTATTTAAGATGTTGATGTTTTATCACACAATGAGTTTTTAAAAAGTTGTAGAATCGTTTGCGATCAGAATGATATGTTTGTTGTGTTCCAGTGATCCAACAAAAGAATGGGCTGTTTTTGTTTTCTGTCTTTAAATATAAAAGTAGACAAGTAGACAAGTAGACACATTATGCTGCCCTTGTGGACCACCTAACTTTTTGTCTCAAGTTCTACAAGTACTTTCAAGGAACTGTTATGCAAATAAGGCAACCCTTTTGTGTTGATCAACCTTAGCGACCTGTTGACTTCAACCTCCAGAATTCTTCCAACCAGCAGTAGGAATTCTGGGAAGTGAAGTCCATCTCCAAGTTGCTGAGATTGAGAAAAATGTTCTTGTGTATAGCTCAAAAGTCCCTGATTTGCATCTGGAGGGTATTTGGGCATGTCCCGTTATTTTTTATTTTCTGAAATCAGATAGCATATGATGGGAAAGGCCTCTTCCTGGGACTCTGGAAGACTTTATGGTTAGAGTACAGCATGGGTTCACAGCATTCCAGATGCAGCAAAACATCTCCTTGTGTCCTACAGTATTGCATGTACTGGCTGGAGTTATAATTCAACACAGCCTGGAGGATATGTTAGTCTTCTTCACTGGAATGCAAAGAACATTTTTGGGAGCACAATCCATAATACTTAATGAATACTGTATTTGGTAGCTAAGGGCCAAAGAGGATGGACCACTGATGTGGTGATGTCAACTAGAGACTGGAAGGTCCGAAAGTTAATTCTGCTCTCCCCATTTCACTTTCTGAAAGATATGGCTTAAATATATATTCTGTTTGATTTCCCATTTGAAAATCAATAAAAAAAATTGTGCCATCTTTATTCTGTGACTTTCCACCAAGTTGCAGTTCTGGGACCTGGGACTGTGGGACCATGCATAAGAAGTCACCTGCAGTCCACAAGGTAGGGCCTGGGCCATCCTTGCATTATAAGGTGGCTTCTTATATACTCAAGGGCTCCACATTCAGTGTGATGGAGAAGAATTTAATAGAGACAAGGAGAAACCAGAGATTGACCCTGAAGTCAATGAAGAAGCTTTTCAACTCTTGTAAAACATGAGTTTCTATGCATTCTGGAAACTATTGGAATGGAGAGCTTCCTTGCAAATTTCACAGAGGTTTTGCAATGCAAAAGATTCAGGGATTTTTATTTTATAAAAAGATCATTGGATAATTTTTCCATTGGATAATAGAAATTAGGAACCATCTTGTCAGCATTTCTTTAAGGCTCTCATTAAGGTAATAGTCCTTCCATGTCAACGCACTGAATTCTTCCAATACGATAGGAAGGATCCTTCTTCTTCCATCCTGGCCAGGCCGGGATGACCTGTGACCATATGTGTTCAAGGACAACTCATGCAAAAAAAACCCAACCATCTGGCTATGATTCCAGTATTTTGCCTGGAGGGTTTTTAACCTCAAGGTTTCATTTCAATTTTGGTTTTCCTATTTCATCTTTTAAAAATCATTTTTGACTTAGAAGGATCCTGAATTTTCTTTAAACATCAAACTGTCAAAACCGCAGGAGAAGGAATAGCAGGACCTGGGGGTTAAAAGAGGGATCCAGCCTGGAATCCCTATGTAGCCACAAGTGAACTAAGTCCAATCCCCCTTGAATTCCATTGACTCTTCCAAGTAGGTGCTAACCGTGAGTTGAAAAGTTTCCTATCCAGAGGGTTTTTAGCCGTAAATCAGTTTAATTGGACCTTCATGTGTGAACCTGGTTTTTTGTGCCCAACAAAAGCTTTCTTAACAATGTTACTGTATGGATATATAAAGCTTACCCTTGAGTAAGGATACTGCTTTCTTTTTTTATGTCTTGTAATGCTATCCATATCCATAATTGGGCACGCTGGAAGAAATGGATCAAATTACAAGAATATACATGCAAATCTTTTTCGAAATAATTTCTTAGAAATTGTTCCAGAAAGAATTTTGAGGGTTTGTTTTTTTTTTAAATTGGGCACGGGGAAATAGGCTGAGAGAATTAGCTTCTTCTTTTCTGGAATCTCTAGTTGAATGCTATAACATTGATTGGGAAGCCTGGAAAATTCTATCACTGTGCTTTTTTATTGCGTGAGAGAGCTTGAGAACTTGCCATGTAGATGTGTCCTTGCTTAGATTTGGGCAGAGTCTGTACTAAATCAAGAACTGCTGAGAAAGTATGCACTGAAATACTGTAAAGCATTGGATGCATATTCCATCTGACCAGAATTGTACCTCCTGCTCAGAATTTCTTGTTTTATCAGCATGTTTTCTAGTCTTAATATCAGACACTGATGTGGTGATGTTCTGGGAATGGAATTGTATTGTAAGGATGTAATTCACTTGATGTGCCATCTCAAGTTGTGCAAAAAAACCAACAACAACTGGCAATGCTAAAATAATTGTATTGATCATGTCTATTTGTAGGTCATTAGTCTACATGTTGACTAGTGCCTTTGGGTATTTGGGGAACGTTCATTAAATAAATGACCTGCTTTTAATCTAAGTGTCTTCTTTCTTTCTAAATGTAGACTTTTATCTCTATTTTCTCATTTCTTCTGGTTTATAAATATTGCTTCCTCTCCTCCCCTTCCCCTTTTTTCCCTTCCCTTAGCTCCTTCCTTCCTTCCCTCCTTCCTTCCTTCCTTCCTTCCTTCCTTCCTTCCTTCCTTCCTTCCTTCCTCTCTCCCAGTCAATTA
>JAOYMU010000020.1:32883713-32894632 GCA_025802295.1 Psammodynastes pulverulentus
GTCCTATTAAGGCTCAGCAAAGCCTTATTGACTCAGATGCTGTCTGAACAGAGAAGTTAGTTTTAGCTATGAAAGCTAAGAATGATTAAGTTTTCCCAAGTCTGTTTCACAGTAATTTCACTTAGGGATTATTGCCATATTTTGGGAAGAAGAATATCATTTGTTAATGAAATTTATTTATACAACTATAAATATTAAGAAAAATACTAGTTTCTTTCCTTTTTTAAATAAACTATCAGAGAAGACTGCTTTAGAAGGCAGAAATAAGTACAATTAAATCAATGTCAGAACAACTAGTACCAGTTGCTCAGTGTAATGGACATAACATTGCCATTGGGATACCTAATGAACTGTACACCATAAAAACAATCAGCTTTCACCCTTAGTGTTTTATACAGAATAAATGTCTAAAACACAATGTCAAAGCTTTCCCTGCATTTTGGAAGAATGGATTTGGATATGACCAGCCCTGAGCGATATGGACAACACTGAACCGAATTCGCACTGGTTGTGATAGATGCTCAGATGCCCTCTGTAAGTGGGACAAAATACCGTTACCGAATTGTGACTGTGGGACTGAAAAAGAAACTATTTAACACATAGTGACAGTGTCAAAACAGAGCCTATAATGGAGATTTTGCTGATTTCCTGGCTTTGACAAATGAAGACATATATTTGCAACTTAGATGTATGTTTGCAAACTTCCTGTTAAAGAGCTCAGATTTTATATTCTATATTTTGTATTTTACCCCCGTTTTTCTTTTTACTGAAATAGGATAAGAAATAAATAAGCTCCTAAACAGACTAAGACGGCCACATGTTATAGATGCAATTCATTTGTAAATTAAGAACTACTTGATGCTGGCAGACAGGTGTTAATGGAGGAGACATTAAGAGAGTTGGAGAGCTGGGGGTGGCAAAGTATCTTGGCTAAAGGCAGGGAGTTAACAAAATAATAAAGCCCCTTTGTGTTGTAAAAACAGCTGCAACCACAAAGAAGGGGAGGGGCATTTTCACACCTCTTAGAAACAGTGTCCATTATTATTCAGCTGGTGACCAGAGTATAGCACAGGGCCTTTTCAGGCCATCTACTTTGTCGTAAGCAATGCTCCATCATTGCTTTATGGCAGTTTTATTCCTAATTTAACTGAGCTGGGAAGCAGGGAAGCATGTACAGCCAGTTGGATTTGCTCTCATCTTGTTCAGGCTCAAAAGTTACTCTGTTGGTCATTTAAAAAAAAATAAATTATAAAAATGGAAGTGTGGATGGAATTGGAGGTGGCATTTTAACTCTTATTTGCAACAGCTAGCATGGCAGTGATGTGGACTTTGGGAATGTTAATGCAAACCAGGAAAAGAAACACAAACAAAGGAATCATGAGAAGTCATACTGAAGAATAACATTAAGTACTTTTACAAGCAAGTTTCTTGAAGTTAATGAGGCTCCCTCACAGCTACATGTATCAAGGACTAGTGTCTTAAAAGCTATAATTCATCTAAGATGTATTCAAAATCATTTCAGTCTTAGCTGATTAAAACAAGGATAAGCAGTTCTTAGTATGAGGGGGAAAAACTGCAATTCTTTATGCAGTTTCACAAATCTTACCTTTATCTTCAAACTGCGTTGGCTTATTTCAATTGTTTAATACTGGTATGAAATATTAAAACAGACAGGCTAATATATTAAAAGGGTAAAGAGGAAAGGAGTGCCCATTACAATTAAGCAAATCAAGTTTTAAATAAGGTTTCATCTTCCTATTCACACAGATTATTTCTTAGGAACCATCTCCATTATTATCCCAACTTTTCCCCTAATTAAACAGCAGTAATGTCAAAAGAAAACTGCCATAAACATGCTTGAAACTTCCCAAACCTCAGAAAAAAAATATGCAAACTGATATTGGCTTTCCAAGAAATTATCAGTTTCAGAATAATCCCAGTTTTATCCTGCACGACTAAGTTTCACTCTGCTCTTCACTCTATTTACACTTTGAGATAAAGGAAATTACTTCACAGACAGGCATGTCTTCTGGCCTATGACAATAAAACTGAAAGTTAAAGAGTACAAATGTAAATATTTTTCTAAGGAAAATCAACACTGAAAATTGCAAAATCCCTAATCCAGCTCACAAATATTCCTCAGGAGTGGTGTTCAGTATGTTAGTTTACCATTGATCTGGCCAGATAAATGCCTGCACCCAAAATTCTGGCTTTTGAGCTATTTCCTTACAAATGTTCTAAACAAACCAAGCCTAGATCAACCTAGATATGAAAATGAGCCAAGAGTATTTAGAAAAGTTTGCTATTACTTTCTCCTACTCTCATGTGTTCCCAATTTATATAAAAGCACCTGATATACTGATACAACCATTCATACTACAAAAAAAGGGAAGGCCAGTACAGTGTAGTGTTTAAGGTGTCAGGTTAGAAATTAGGAGACGGTGAGTTCTAGTCTTGCTTTAAGCACAAAGCCAGATAAATGACCTTGGGCCAGCCCCTATCTCTCAGCTTTGGGAAGGAGGCAATGGCAAACCACTTCTGAAAAACCTTGCCAAGAAAACTGCAGGGTCTTTGTTTAGGACTAGCAATTTTCTAAGTATCAACAATGACTTGAAGACGCACACTTCAAAAAAGCTACAATAGACTGTGTATTCCCACTGAAGTAACCATAAAATGCAAGCATAAACAATTGAGGTATACTGATTATTTTGTATCAAATGTAGTATTCACCTACTGTGCAGCTGATTTTCAAATCAGAACTGAAAAGGTCATCCCACATACTTTGCATCTAGCAAAATGAATCTGCACCAATGCATTAGAGCTCTGTGCTCAGGGAATAACTGCCTCTGCATTATTCTTTTACCGGAATAAAGAGCTATAACGAACAGGTTCCGGTCAAAACTTTCTATCAAAGACATTTATTTATTTTGCCATTACTGTTTTGTATAATTTGGGGTAACGACTTTTTTATTTCACAAGGAAACAGGAATCTCTTCATTTAAAATTATATACATGTTCTCACCTCTGCAAGCAAAATGTAAACATTACGTTTAAAAATTCATTTATATTTTGTCATCAGGGCCCTAAACAGAGTTAAGAATGTGGATTAAATATCACTGTCCCTCAAGAGGTTTTTCTTTCTAACTCTAACACGACGGGTCTGTGGAGAAAAGGGATGATATTTCTTTCTTACTGATACAGAAAGATGAAAAGAAGAAAAAACACCTCCTTCTCTTGGTTCCTGTATTGAAAGGTACAACCAATCAGCTGGCACCTCTCATCACCCACAAGGAAGTCCTATCTGATAGAGGCAGCACTATTGGTCTGGGCTGAAACTTCTTGTACGTGCCCTCAAATAACCCTCCCTGCTTTCTCCACGGTAGATTTTCTTAGGAAGAAAAAAAAAATCACACAGAGAAAATTCCACAAACCAGCCAACAACCAGCTAACATCCACTTTTTCCAGATTTTCTATTGCAGCTGTGAAAACAAACAAACAAACAAACAAACAAACAAACAGGCCTCCTTCCTACCAAGCCAGTCCCCACCACTAAAACAAATGCTGAAATTTAAAAGCCAATATTTACTCACCAGATCCTCAAAACTTCTTCGGTGCTCCTTTCCCTGCCAATCCAAGCGCCTTGGGATCAGCTAGCAAAGAGGAAGAGAAACAGTTGGCTCACCGTGAAATACTGTGCAAAGTGGAAGGTCAAACAAGTCCCTTCTCTCCCCCGCTACCCAATAAGATTTTTTGCTAATCCATGATATGCACAGAGGTTGCATTTACACATTGGGTGCAGCTGGGCTTTCTGAAACTATGGTTTTAGTCCATAAGCTGCCACACGCCAAGCCAGGAACTGCAGCTCACAAAGGCCGTTCCATCAAAACCAAACCACGTCTTGGCTTACTTCACAAATGGGAATTCTCTCCAGGGCGACCTGTGCATGACTTTTGAATGGGATATCCCCATCCAAAGCAAGACTTCTAGGAATCATTTCTGGACCCAAAGGCTGAATTTGCACTTGGCTGTGCCATAGAGGTCTTCTATTCGTATGGAAGTAGTCCCTTGTCAACCCCTCTTAAGGCTTTGCCCTGTGAGAACCAACACAAAGGCTGTCCCACCAACCAACCTCTGTTAAAAGGGGGGGGGGAGTTTTTTCCCCCTCTGTCCCATTGCTGCCTCCCCCCACAACAATCTCTAGCAGAAATGAGCAGGGTCTCAGTCTAGAAAAAGTCCAGAGTCTTGAAAAGCCGAAGAGGTCCAATGCTTTGGATTAAGCCCAATAGGCAACCTTGGGGAAAACACATGGTCTAGCTCTCATCTCAGGTGTGTTCCTAGGTAAGCGTACAGATGGACAGAAAGAGAAGATGCAGGGAAGATGCACGAACATTTTATAAAGGGAGAAAGTGGGAAGAAGGGAAAAAAGGGAGAAAAGAGGCCCTTTCTTGGATGGGGACCCTTCCCATTAGGAATAAAACCTGAGTTCAGGGGTCTCCGCATCAGGATGACTCCCAAGGGATAACCCCCAATAGTTTTAAGCCAGGGGTCCTACATCGGGATGACCCCTCCCCTAGTCCTCCCTCCTTTAAACAGAGGGGGACTCCTTGGGGGGATCCCTCCCCATCCCCATTTTTAGGTTCCCTTACCTGGTGCTCCTCCAGCTCGGCCACCAGCACCTGCGGAGAGGAGAGACAGAGAGAGAGGAGAGACAAAGGGGTGAGGAGGGGGCATCCACGACCCCAGCCCCAATTGGCACCCTATTCTCCCTCCCCCCTCCCCGACATCCTCCGGACCTCTCACCTGGGCTGATTTCTTGCAGGGTCCGGACTGGAGGAAGCGGGCGATCAGGTAGTAGAGCTCTGCGGGCGAAGCAGGGAGAGAGGCGGTTAGAGCAGGCCGGCCAAGACCCCACGACCCCCCTAGCTCCCCCCCCACCCGCTACCCGGCCGGCCTCCTCCTGTCCTCCCGCCTCACCGGCGTCCAGCTGGGTCGGAGCCCCCGCCATCCTCCGTCCGCCCGGAGCCGCAGGCCCGTCAGGAGGGGCGGCGGCGGCGGCGGCGGGTCCGAAGCGGGCGGCGCTTCTCTCTCTCTCTCTCTCTCTCTCTCTCCGCCTGTCTCTCTCTCTGTCTCTGTCTCTGTCTCTCTCTCACGGCCGCCGCCGGCGAGGGGGCCGAGGAGTCTGGGCGGCCGCCTTCGCCCTCCGCCGCCGCCGCGCCGCCGGCCCCATGGAGCTGCGCTGGCCGCGGGACGGGCCGCCCGGCGACGCGCTCCCACCGGCTGCGGGAGGAAGAAGCGTCGTTGTCGTGCGGGAGAGCCGGGCGAGGGGAGCCGGCGGGGCTCGGGCGGAGGAGCCTGGGCAGCCTCGGGGAGCCTCCGGCCGCGCGGGGGCGACGAGCGGGCCTGGCGGGCGAAGCCTGACGGGCGGGCGGGCAGGCCGCTCTCGGAAGAGGCGGGGAAAGAGGCCGCGGCCTGCGCCCCAGCCACGCTCGCGCCCGGCCCGGCCCTGCCCAGCCCTACCGCGGCCTGAAGGGGAGGGACGCCCGAGGGTGGCGGTCTCCCTCCCACAACAGCCCGGTGAGGTAGGCCGGGGCAGGAGGAAAGCTCCAGTTCTCCCCCCTTCCGATTTAACCCTCCTAAAGCTGCCCCATCTCCAGGTGCTGTGGGTCCAGAGAGTGTGAAGTATTCTATATACTGTACTTGTAAAAACATAAGCACATACACAACTACACACACACACACACATAGAAATGTATACACAAACATATCTTGCATATATCCACACACATACAGATACACAAACACACACACATACACAAACACATATGCAGTAGATAGGGATTGAAGTACTAGTAAGTAATTAAATGAATGAATAAATAAACATATTGTGTATGCACATATACCGGTACATATAGATAGGGATATACGGTAGTTATTGATATCTCCCATTGGACTACAGCAGCATAAGTGTGCTAGTAAGTAAATAAATAAATAAACATACGCACACATATGTATAGATAGGGATATAGTGATGGATATCTCCCACTGGACTGCTACAGCATAGACGTGCTAGTAAAAAAATTAATAATAAAATAATAAACAAATAACAGCCTGGAGTTACTGGGAATTGGAGGCATATAAGTGTATCAATAAAGCAAAATATAGCTCAAGGCTGAAATGAAGGGTCCTTTGTGTTCTCTGAGCTTGGTTGTTTTCTTGAAGATATTTCATTACATCATCAGTATTGGAAGGGAATGGGATTTGCTCTCAGCTTATATTCAACATAAATAGTTCTGATTGCCCCTTGTATATAAGCAGAGATCAAACCCCATTCTCTTCTACTATTGATCATGTTACCTAGTTTGGATAATGAAATGTTAATAAGAAAACAACCAAGCTCAGAGAATATGAAGGACCCTGCATATAAATGTAATAAATAAATAAAAATACATATACTGTATTTTTCTGTGTGCGTATGCACATCTTAATTTATTTACTGGGGGTTCTATGCTATTCCAATCCAGAAGGCTGGGGAGGGGAAGATAATGATTATCCTGCCTTTTTAATATTTATACTGTATATAACTCAAGGTGGTGAGCATGCCAAATACTCCTGCCTTCTGTTTTCACCACCACAACAACAAGAAAAACCCTGTGAGATGGGTTGGACTGAGAAAAAGTATACATGAAGACACATTTCTCTGTATAGTTATATATTCTGTATGCATCTCAAAGTTCGCGTACTACTATGCGGACACCTAAAATAGTATATGTACAAGGTGTATCTGCCTAGTACTCGGATACACAATCTTTAGAAAATCTCTAAGCAGTTGCCTGGTGTAGGAAGCAGTGAAATGTCCCAGAAAAAAAAGCAGAAGTAAACCGTTTCATTTTGCTGCCCAAATACTTTGGAGAATTATCACCCCAATAGAGGTCAACACAAGTTTGTGTTTTATTATTCCTGGGGCTACACCAAATGGAAGCCGCTGTGGGTGAAATTATAATTCATTGGGGCATTGTTTGTGCTTTTGATAGGCGCCGAAGAAGAGCCTCCTGTGTTCTTGTGGTCCTTCCTGTAATAAAAGGTGGAGGGCTCGCCAATCTCTGTCTTAAGGTTAGTAACTTTGGGGGGCATAACTTTGATTGTGTCGGCCTTCCTAAACCAGACAGGAATCACAACCCCATGAACCAATTCCACTTTATTGTAAAGCTACAGAACTTTGCAAATCTGAAAATACAGTTCTTTCCTCCCCCCCCCCCATCTCCTTTACAGCCCAAGAAGCTAGGAAGGGTCTCTTTTAAACCCCTTGCCCTGCCAGTTATCCAACTCTAGGCTACTGTAAGAGATGACAGCTATCTCTTATCTGATTGTTCCTTTGGCTGTATCTCTTGGCTTTGTCTTCTATGGCCATTCCCACAAACCATTACAAAGGGGAATTGAAATTTAGAAACTTGGGAAGGCGCCTTCTGATTCCCTTGCCCCTTCCGTTATCTAGCCGTGGGCTATGCTGTGTCTTATCTGACCACTCCCCTGGCAGTGCCTGTTGTCTTAGTCTCCCAAGGTCTTTCCCATAGTTCTAGGTTGAGAAATAGATAGGAATCACAATCAGATGAGCTAATTCTATTTTACTGTAAAGCTACATTGACCGAATCTTGCCATGTGGGGGTTTCCTTAGATCTAGGTTGGTTCTCAAGGAGAGAAGCAACTTGGAACTAAGGAGAAATTCCTGACTATTAGAACAATTAATCAGTGGAATGTCTCGCCTCCAGAAATTGTGGGTGCTGCTCCAACACTAGAGGTTTTTAAGAAGGGATTGGACAACCATTTAGGCTCTTCTGCTGGAGCAGAGGGTTCGACTAGAAGACCTTCAAGGTCCCTAATAACTGTTATTCTGTTGTATACCATTAAAATTTGCAAGCGAAGAAAAACCTAGCTTACTTACAGGGCCCTCTCTACCTGCTTGCACCTAGCTGTCACACCTATTTGGACAGGATGGGCGTGCTCTGTGTCCTGGCAGCTAAGGAGTGTGATTGTCAAGGCCCAGAATGAGAGCCCTTTCTGCCATGGCATCCACCTTCTAGAATGTTCTCCCTCCAGAGATCAGATTGGCTCCATCCTTGTTGGGCTTCCCTAAGGCCTTGGTTGTGGCTCTCTGAGCAGGCCTGGGTCCCACATATGGGACAAAACCCATTGCTCAGCTATGTTGACTGTCAGAATGTAGCTTTATGATTTATGCTTTATGTTCTCTTTTTTATATTTTTCTATATCAATCTGAATAGAGCCAGAAGGGATCTTGGAGGTCATTGTTATTGTGTTTTTGTTGTTTTTAATAGTGTAAGAGGCCCAGAATCAGGTGTGTGAGATAGACAGTTGTAGAAATCCTTTAAAATAAATAAGAACATATCTATTTATGGGGGAAAATAGTAACTGAACATTGGTTGTCTGCCATGACATAGTGAGAAAGAAATTCTTTTCAAAATATTTAGAGACTTTGCTGTTGGGACTGAACTATCAGAAACATATTATCGTTGTGTGTAAACAAATAAACAGCAGTTTCTTTCAACTCCTGAAGTAGTTGGTGTGGATAATTGATCTTTTTATTCTAGAAACAGAGAAGTGAGGAGGAAATATTAACTGTTTGAATTTAGTGACATTTTATATGGGGGGGGAGGGGGTATCCTAAGAAAGTTATCATTTATAATAGCACAAAGAGGCTGAAAGTTTAATTGAAATATAGATTATAAATGGTCTGTAATGCATTTACAAGACAGCCCTGTAACATTGCCAATTTTTTTTCCATTTATTTGTTAAATTTATATTCTGCCCATCTCACTGTTAAGGAACTCTGGACAGCTTTGGTATACAAAGCCTGTTTATAGCCATTTTTTTTTTATCAAGGGGAAGAGAACTTTATATTGATGAAGAATATATAAATGATTACTCTTTTGGGATGCCAAAAGGATAGTGGGTTAGTTACTATCTGAAAACAAAAGGCACAAAGACTCGTAGAATGCAAGTCCCTGTTGTTCTGTGAAAGTTCTTTTGAGCAGGGTTTTCAGAAACGTTGGTTTGGGAAAGTTGAAGCTATTGTTCATTCAGTTCCTTACAGATTTTTAAAAATACAATTATTAAAACTAAAATAGAACATATGCTTGGAAAGGCAGTTGTTTCTCAACCTTGGCAGTTGTGTGAACTACAACTCCCAGAATGCCCCAGGCAGCCATGCTGGGAGTTAAAGTCCAAACACTTTACAATTGCCAAGGTTGAGAAATACTGCCTTAAGGTAGCGTTTTATATTATATTACATTAAATATCAAAGAGTCCCTCTTTTAGGGAGATGGGTGGTTCAGGAACATGCAAAATAAAATAAACAGATATATATAGCAAGATCATTATTTTCTCAGCAGATGGCAGCACTAAGCCAACCTTGGCTGATCTTGAAAGTTAAACAAGGTCAGCTCCCATTAGTAGTTGGATGGTACATTTTGACTAACTGGGAAATCCTAGGATTCTAGGCTAGACAGAAATCTGGAAGAGACAAATTGCTTTTGTAACACGGCCTGAACACTGTATAGATTTAGGAACCAAGTCAGACTCTAAGATTATGTTCATGGTTATTATTCAGATTACAGACTTCAATGTCTGTATGTTTGAGGGCAGTTTAAGTGTCAAGATACACATAAGCCATACACATAAGGATGTCTTAACTTACATCTGTAGAATATGGCTTTGCTTTTGAGATGACCGTCATTTCCGGAAATTAAGCCTTCACTTGTGTTAAGAAACAAGCAGTGCAACTTCTCCACCCTCATAAGGAAGTAATTAAGGAGTGGCAAGGACAAGAACTGACTCAGCTTCTGACACACACAGATTATTTTATTTTGCTGCTTTCCTAATCTTTCTCATCTGCAATTTATTAGGTAGTTTTAACCTTGCCTTCCTCCCAGCCTTGTTAACTTGATAAAGAGTTAAATTCCCAAAGCAGCACACCACGGGATATTTTCCAAACTACATTAAATAAATCCTGGTTTGGCATCCCATATAACAGTATCCCCTAGCTAATTCTGTCTCTCTGCTGCACGTATCTGTGATGGTACATAGTTTTCTCAAACAGCTGTTCACTTGCTGACACATATCCTTAGAATGCAGTACAGTATTGTACATTAAAACCAGCCTGATTTCCTGGATGTATGTGTTTAGATTTTTTTATTACCTAACTTTTAAATGACTATTTTAAATATAACATTAGGGGTAGGAATAATTTTATAGAATTAATGTAGTCCTTGACGTACAATAGTTCATTTAAGGACTGTTTGAAGTTACAATGGCACTAAAGATGATTTATGGCGGTATTTGTAGCATCTCCATGGCCACGTGACCAAAATTCAGATGCATGGCAATTGACTCGTATTGATGATGATTGCAGTATCCCTGGGTCACCTTTTATGACTTTATGACAAGCAAAGTCAATGGGGGAAACCCGAGCCACTTAACAACTGTGGCAACAAAGGTCATAAAATGGGGCAAAATTCACATAACAACTGTCTCACTTAGCAACAGAAATTGTGATCATAAGTTGAGGACAACCTGCACTGTATATAAATCACTATTTGTCATTGATCTCTCTGTCCACCTGCATCACTCGAATATTTCCTCTAGGTGGCACTCCATAATCAGAATTGCAATAAATTTGATTTCTTTTTTTTTTTTTGTCTTTCTCTGCATGATTTCAAATATCTATTGCCTATGAAATATTAATCAATGACTCTAAGCAAAATCGTTCATTGGTGGTAAAAGAATTCATCTACTCTGTCCAAAACCAAAACAAAACAAAAGGTTGGGAGACTTGGTGGCGCAGGGGAATGATTGCACTAATTGTAGTAATTGCAAGACTTCTGCTAACAGCCAGCTGCCTGTAATTA
>JAOYMU010000020.1:33417494-33428203 GCA_025802295.1 Psammodynastes pulverulentus
AAATATCTTATATGATAAGATATAAGAAAATTCAACATATTGTAAACAATGTACTTTATATCTGAAACCAATAAAACCATGATGGTAGAATTGAAAATTTGAAACCATTGAGCATATTTCTATGAGGGTGAGGTAATAAAAAAATCTGATCCCTTTTCAATTGCTGAAAACTTTTTTTAAACTAAATTTGTGTGAGTACGTAGCGACAGCAGGTTCTTGCGAAATGCTGCTTCTCTACTGTATTTAAAATATTAAGTAGACTATTCATTGTTACTCATTTATTACATGGAAGAAGTGTAGATATACATTCTAGCGACTGCTTCATTATTTTTTTTCATAAGTCTCAATCCCTCTGCTCCATATTAAAGCACATCTAACTTTTGTCAGGCTTGTAGAAGAATCTACCCAAAAAGCAGGCTGTTGTTTTAAAAGTTGGATTCGTTACAAATTGTTATGCTGTAATGCAAACAGCTCAGCTCATGTGGATGCCTAAAAAAAGAAATCAGGGCTTTAACAAGCGGCAAAAAAGTGCTGTACACATGTGAGCTCCAAAACTTTCCTTCTAAATCATTTTCAGAACGTGCCCAATCCTTTTCATGTTTTTTTCCCCTCATGTTCCAGATTTTCAACATGTGCTTCATGACCTTTCTCTGGTTATTACCTTTTCCTCAACCCTCTGAACTCTATCATTATTGCTGAGTTTATTGCTGAGGTAGGATAAGATATTGCAGGGTCCACTCAATTCACAACAATTGTATTAGTCCAGGAGCTTCAACGTTTGTGAGGGAAGGGGTAAATGTTACACTTAAACAGGATTGCAATTTTTACTTTTCCCACATTCTCCTATCTCGAGACCACTCTCTGCATGTTGGTAGGGAAAAATCAATAAAGAGCAACGTGCACTGACATGAAAATATATTAAGAATACACAGGGCACCCCTTAGTGGTAATCGAGAAAAGCTTTTGGATGAAAGAGAAAATCTTAAAGCAGCATGAAATTGTTGCTGTGGAGGGCTGGACTACAACATAAGGGATGTACTTTTAAAAAAAAAGAATATCTCTGTAACCACAGTTCTCTACGTGAGAAGCATCTCTTCAGTGAATGGTAATAGATTCAACTGCAGGAAGCTTTTCCTGAAAAAGGGAAAAGGACTGAACAATGGGACATAAGTAGGAACCTGAAGTTATTAATCACAGAAAGGCAGGACTGAGTGTGGTGTTGGCAACAATTTGTTCATTCCCAGATCAAGAAAGGGTAGTTGGGCTTGTAAGAGGAGCCAAGAGGAAGAGAAATTGATGTTTTTATTCTTTCATGTATTTACTTTTTCTTCCAGATATGTTCTTTGTTTCTGCCTTAAAGACTTTAAGGCTTTCAGTTTCCATTTATACTGAAAATGGATGCTTAGAGAAGGCCAAGAAAGAGAAAAAATGGCAACCCACCATTAAGCTGGTAATACAGATAGTCCTCAACTTATGACCACAATAGAGCCCAACATTTCAGCTGCTAACTGAGACAGTTAAGTGAACTTTGCCCTATTTTACGGCCTTTCATGTCACAGTTATTAAGAGTCACTGCAGTTGTTAAGATAGCATCATAGTTATTAAGTGAATCTAGATTCCTCATTGACCTTGCCTGTCAGAAGGTTGCAAAAGGTGATCACATGACCCCAGACACTCATAAATAGGAGACAATTGCCAAGTGTCTGACTTTTGATCATGTGACCATGGGGATGCTGCAATGGTCACAAGTGTTAAAAACGGTCATAAGTCACTTTTTCCAGCGCCATTGTAACTTTGGTCACTAAATGAACTGTTGTAAATTGAGGACTACATGTATTTCAGCATAAGGAGCTAGCACTTTTAAACATCTGCCTCGCTACCATTAGGACTAAGAATTTTCCAATCAATTAGCTCGCTTGGCTCAATTTATAAGCAGTCGCTTCGTTTAAGCAAATCGTTTGGGGACTTCTTGGAAGCCTTCCCCAGTTTTGAGTTGGAGTTGAGATTTGTAGGTGTCTCATGTTTTAGGGGAATGAATCAGTCAGAATAGAGCTCAAAGGGACATGGGAGGTCTTCTAGTCCAACCCCCTGCTCAAGCAGGAGAACCTGTACTATACATACCATGACAATCATGGAAAGTTTCTCGAGGGAGTCCTGTATTTATTTTGTCTACTATTGTTATATGAACCGGCAAGGATAGACAAGTATTGAAGAGAAACAAGCAAAATGGGCATTTGGGATTAGATTTGCTATTTAAAAATCTAAGTTATTTATAAAATACTTCAATACAGGTAATAGTCCAGAGTAGCCTTTTTTAAATTTCCAATTCATGCTTACACACTTCAATCTATTCACGCTGTATATATTAAACGGGGACTAAATATGCATTTTTAATATGATATGGACTATTTATTTTGTTGGTTTCTTTATTCTAAAAGTTTAATTTTATGAGCTACCGATCCACAGTTTCAATCTGTTCAGTAATAAATCACACTCTCGTTGCTTGCTTAGAGTGAGCATTAAGCAAGATAGTTACATGCCGGGTGTGTCGACATTATATTACCTTGAATGCTCCTTTTAAAAAAGGCTTTGCAGCCCTCGCAGGACCAAACCCCATAATGGTAGCCAGAGGCATAATCGTTGCAAACAGCACAATAGCGGGTCTCCTTGGTCGACTCCATAGACAGGTTTCCCCTTTCATTGGTGCTGGTCATTCTCTCTCTGCCATTGTGACGTCTGGTCTCCGAGCCAGGCCTGCAAAATGAACAATAGTGAGTTCAACAGTGAAGGGTAGAAATACTGGGATCTTAGTAACCTACTTTGGTAATGAAAAGTTTGCAAGAAGAAAACCAAACTCAGCAAACACCAAGATCCCAATCGGTTGGTATTACAAGTCAACACATGAAAATATCATTGTGGTTGGGAGTAAGAATCCACCAAGCTACTAAAATATGATCATTCATTACAAGAAACTGTCAAATCTGGGAGGGGTGGATTGATGCCAACCATAAATATTAGGGTGTCCCCTGAAGCTGAGTTCATCTCAAGAGAGACTTTACTTACATCTGAAAGGAGATGTAACATAATGAGATGAGAACATAATGCAGACAAATCTATTGGAACCATTTCCCCCTTCATGCATAAGCAGCTAAACTTTGCACTTCTATCATCACCATTACTCTTACTTCCTAATGGTGCACTTGGCTTTGTGCTTCTCCAGCTTTTTCACGCCGATTAATATAACCACTGGAACAATAGCTTGAAGAGAGGCCCATTTCCCTAATGACTAAGCAAGAAGCATAGGACGTCATTTCTTGAATGTCCTGACAAAAAACAATACATTTAGGTGGCACCATCATGATTAAGCTTTAGATACCATGGCAAGAAGTGGGGGGGTGTTGAAATGGCTATACCATCCAAAGGAGTCCTAAACTGATGACTATTCATTTAGCAACTGTTCTATGTTACGATGGTGCTGAAAAAAAGTGACTTATGGCCAGTCTTACCAGACCTCCTATAACTGTCACTGTGTCACTGGGACCACATGATCATGGTTTGGGGGCTTGCATCCAGCATGCGTTTAGGGTGGTTGCCACATTCCAGGGAAATGTGATTGCTATTTGTGACCTTCCCAATTGGCTTCTGACAAACAAAATAGTTGAGGGAAGCCAATTCACTTAATGTCCATGTGAGTTGCTTACCTATCATGGCAAAAATGGTCATAAAACCATTCATGGTCACATGATGACTCATTTAACAGTTGCATTGCTTAATGACTGAACTTCTGACCTCAATTGTGGTCAGGCGTTGAGGACTACCTGAATAAGAATGACTCTCTTAGATTCAGCAAAATCTGCCTAGCCTATTATCTGACCTTACAAGGGATTATAATAGAAGTTTCCATTTCTTGATCAAACATTTCTTGATCCCAAATGCTCCATTTGCAGGGAAGACATACCAATGGTATGTTGTTTGGACACAGTTCAAATGGAGATGGGACTAATATTTTTTTTAAAATAGCAGATTTTTGTACTAAAAACTTTCTCCTTCATTCTTACTACCTTTAGTCATGGTCAAAATATGAAAGTAATGTGCTAATTTCTTATGGTTATATATCATCCTTGGATATCTAATAACTCCACTGGGCCAAAATGAGAAATGTTAGCCATTTCCATTAGAATAAAAAGTATTTAGTAATCCCAACTAATTTAAAGAGATGCATTGTTAAAGAAATTAAATACATAATTCTACACATTCCTGGATATAAGTGTCATTGAAATAATTTTGGAGAAACATGTTGATAGTTGAATTTCTACTGAGAGATCTCAAATGTATAGTGATACAAACTGCCCTCCCCTTTTGTCCTTTTATTCTTTGTTTCAACCTACTGCAAGAACATGAGGCTGACATAAGCACACTGCACATCTTTTCACATGAAAAAGGAGGTTGGAGATATAATGGCATTATATGGAACCATATAACATAAGGGAAAAGAACCTAGGAAAGCATCTAGTCGACCTCCTTGACCACCACAAGAGCCAATTATTACAGCATCCCCTTCATGAAATGATTGTCTTTGAAGGAGGCATTGAGACATGGTGATATTACCCTTGACAACAGTAGCTTTTGTGACTATTCTCACCATTTTATCAAATGATGTCTTAACATTACCAATGAATGGAGGAGCCTATCCAGTGGTGGGATTCTACCGGTTTGACTATTGGTTTGGTGACTGCATGCATGCCCAGGTATTCAAAAACCAGCTAAGGCGCCTCTCAGCTGATTACCACAGCAATATGCTCTGCCACACCAATCAGCTGAGAGATTAAAGAGGAGAAAAGCACAGGGGCGGGTGTACGGGCCCAACATCTGATAACCAGAGCAAACTGATTGGCTCCCAGCTGATTGTCAGAGATACCAGTTTGCCCGAACTGGTCTGAATCGGTAGAATCCCACCCCTGAGCCTATCATATAGCTGAGATCTAAACAGTAAGTCCTTCTCAGGTCTTTTTAAACCCTGGAACTTTTCATGACTCAGAAAGACAGCACATGTTGAACAATTATACCAATTTGATTGGTATGTATAATAACAAACATTTATACATTTATATATAATAACAAACATACATTATTCTAATTTAGTAAAAACATGGCATGAAAATAACTACAAGATTGTCCCAAATGACTTCAAAACTTAACTTTTTGTTGTTTTTGTTCAGTTTTCTTCTGTAAAGGCAAATGTACTTCTTTCTCCCATATTTGGGACAAAACAGCGGTGCAAGAATAACTGAAGTGTATGGAGACAGCTCGTCTTCAGCCAAAATACTCAGACATTTCCCTGTTAACTCCTACTCTCAAGTCTTTTGAAGAAATATTAGCCTTATTTGCCTAGTTATCTCCTCCTTTCTATCCTCCAATGTTCCTGGAAAGTTTCCCACTTTTCTGATACTCATATTCCTTTGATGACTGGTTATATAGTGCTGAAAATGGGCTTTTCCAAATACAAATGTTAAAAAAAAAACTTGAGAAGAAGAAAGATGAAAGACCAAAAAATCATGAAACATCTGGAAAAAAAAGCTGTATAAAAAACCTAAAAGGTCCTGAATGCTCCATTTTATGCTATGATACACCTCTTCAGCTGAGAAATTAGAAGAGTAACCTAGGAGCAAGTCAAGCATAAAACAGAGGTACATGAAAACAGAAAGGAATCAGGTTAGCATGTGAAAGGAATTAAATGACCCTGTACCTTGTTTTAATCACTGCCCTTGATGCTCTCTGAGCTTGGTTGTTTTCTTGCAGACATTCAGCCCTAGCACTGATGATGTTACCTAGTTTGGGTAATGAAACATCTGCAAGAAAACAACCATTCTCAGTGAGCACCAAGGACCCCTCATGTCAACCCTGAGCTACAAATATTGTCCTTTGTTGGTATCAATGAGTGCATCAAGGCACAATCAGTTTAATCATTGGGCAATGATGCTACACAATATGATAAAGTCATCATGTGGGTTTTCTCTTTGTTTCTTAGCATATTATGTGAGCCCAGCCAGTATAGACGTCAAGAGGACAACTAATTGTAATTTATTCAGTAAATTGCAGGTAAGCAGCCTCCTGCTTAATTTTAATGGAAAGAGTTGCAAGATTCAATAAAATAGTCATCGCAGATACATCCCGGCAATAAGTAAAGTCTACAGAGATTCAGCTTTCATGGGTTCAAAATCCCCATTTCTTCTGAACAAAAAACGTGTTACAAAAAGAAGGTATGTTTCTAAAATGTTTGTGCAAACAAAAAGCATTTCTGGTTCTTTTTTCTTTTCTTTTCTGAAAACGAAAGAAGAAAGTCTGTGTACTGAGAAGATGTACTTTTAACATTCTTGCGTTGGGAAAAATACATTAAAAATGGCACCTGGGAATTTTGTGTAAATTTTCTCAGGAATAGTTCATGCAAAAATATATATACTATATATATAAATATATATGTTGGGTGAAGTCAGCAAATAACAAAGTGCTATATGCAAGGGAACAAAAATTAACATGGCTTTTGAGACAGATTTTATAAAACATTTTAAACTCCCAAAGGATAAGAAAACTATTGTCCTAACACACACAATTCCAACTAGGCTTGTAAAGACTCATCTGTTTTTGTCTCCTTCAACAAACTTCAACTTATCTGATTACTTGTCATGACTGTAGTTAGAGAGAAGTGGGAATTACAGGCCCCAGGCCATTCCAGATTGGTGAAAGAACATAGCTAAATTTTGCTCAGAAACAAAAGATTTGAAACTTGAGTGGAAGACCATCAAGATATCCCAGAACATAGAAGATAGACCTCAGAGGTCATCCATTCCAACCCCCTGCTCATGACAGCAGACCTAATACCATCCTGGTCAAATGGTGGTTCTGTCTCTTTTTGAAAACCTCCAGTTGATGGAGCACCTACAACTCCAAGGGGCAAACTATTTGATTTCTCCTTACTTCTGGGTTGGATCGCCCACTCGTGAGCCTCTACTCATTGCTTCTTGTCCTGCCTCAGGTACTTGGAGAATAAGTTGATCCCTCTTCTCTGTGACAGTCCATCAAAATACTGGAAGACAGCTATCAGATCATCCCTAATTCTTCTGTTTGATAGGTTAGACCAGGGAGCAGAGAAGGACTGGCCCGTGGTACCTCTGCCAGCAAAAATGGGGCTCGGGAGGCCACCACGCATACCCCCAACATGAGTGAAGTTGAGCTGGCCATACACCTCCTGCTACTCCCACCCCGGCCCCCCAAGGTCAAACACAACCCTCAATGAAATCAAGTTTGCCACTCTTGGGTTAGACATATCTAGTTCCCTTAACTGTTCATCATACGATTTAGTCTCCAGTCCCTTTATCATCTTGGTGGCTCTTCTTCCCACACATTCTACAGACTCAACATCTTTTTGGTGAGCAAAACCGGGTGCGATATTCCAAGTAGTGGCTTCACTAGGGTGGTATAAAAGGGTATTATGGAAAATAACGTTCATCTTCTTGTTAAGAAAATGACTCAGCTGTGTCCGTGGAGTGACCTCCTGAAGCCTGATGTATCTTCTGCCCGTTTGATAGACGCTTCCAGATTCTCAGCAGCGTCCCACTGTTTTTTTTTTCCCTTTGGGGACATTTCTGCCAAAGCGACATTTGCATTTTCGTATTTGTGGAACGGCGGGGTAGAGGAAAACCCACAAAGGGCTGGAAAAATGTAGGGCTGGATCTGAGCCACGGCTTCTAGCTTTGCAGATCTGAAATCTACGCTTTAAAGGGAATCATGATGAGTTTCTTGCAAACGCCCTGAGATTCTCCCAGGACCTTTCTATCTAGGAGTAAATCCATTCTGGAACATAAAGCAATTGATTTTAAAACAGCAGCATGGGACCGGAAAACTTGATTAAAAACTCCCCGTGCCACTCAAGAGCGCGCAGAAAACCCCTCGCAATCAATACGTGGCGGTTAACCCCACATTCTGGTTTTAAAGAAGGGCTGTAGAACACGGCCTGGGTTGATCAAAGCAGCTTTGCTGTTTCGCAGTAGCGATTTGGCTGTTTTCTAAGATAGAAATGTGCCAACATTTTGATAGGCATACGACGTGAGGTCTCGTAAAGATGCGAGCCATCGCAGGCGAGGACAAACTGTTCAGTTTACCTGGACTGTGTGTGCAATGAAAGATATTCAAAAATAAATAAATATTGATAGCATTTCTCATTTTCTCCTCCCTGTGCCAATCGTAAGTAGCACATACACGGGAGAACAGATCTGCAACTTGTTTTGCTCTGATTTCTCTCAAGATTTTCACCCACAGCTCGGCGATACCGGCCGTGAGAGCACTGAGGTACTGAAAAAGAAATGAGGCAAACAGGAAGAGGAAGCCCTTTGAGCAGCCTTAAATCCAACATTGGCCTGAGATGGAAAGAGAAAATGGTAATAGAGTCAGGCTGCAAGCAAATTAGTTCGGTGGCTGAGACAAGAAATCTCACAGGTTATTTGGTTTTCCCCTACCTGGCAGTCAAAAATACAATAAAACGAATCTGGTTTTTGTAACCTTTAAAATCCAAGGACCAAAACAATTAGATCTATTTCAGCAGGACAAGCCCTATCCAGGGGCCATGCCCCCTATCCAAACAGAAGGTCAAAATACAGGTAGTCCTTGAATTACAGCTGTTCATTTAGTGATCGTTTGCAGTTACAACAGTACTGAAAAAGTGACTTATGGCTGGTTTTGCAGCATCCTCATGGATCAACATCCCCCTGTGACCATGCATCATGGTCACGTGATCAGAATTAATGTGCTTGGCAGCTGGCGTGTACTTATGACAGTTGCGGTATCCCAGTGTACCCCCTGGGGCAAGGCACGGAGGCAACACAATCAGTTGATAGTTCAAAACTCCCTTGTATTGCTCCAACTTTCCCCCCAAAACTCCACATTTCTAGCAAGTCCTGGAGCAAAGCACTCACACACATACCTCAAACAGCCTCTGGCTGCAAGTAATCCAGCAAAAGACTGTTAGCACAACAGCTTCAAGGCAAGAAATCCAGTGTGGAAAGGGAACAAGTCAAGGAGTCAACGAAGCAAAGGAACAAAGCAATTACAAGGCAAGAAGTCCAGCAAACTCCAGAGGTTGGCAACGGCACACAAAAACTCCATGAATTCAGTGCTTGTTCCCAACAAGCACCCCTCCCCACAGCATCTCCTTAAGTCTCATTCCCCAGGTGTGCCTTGTGAACAGGGGCAGGGCATTCTCCTCTGGAGTCATTGGGTCAGCCTGCGTTGTTCCCACCTCCTCTCCACTCTCCGTGCATGGGGATTAGAAAGCGGCGGCCCTTGCTCATCGCCTGAGCTCCATCGTTCCCCATCTCCACTGCCTGCCCTCCCTTCCCCCCCTCTCTTGGTCCTCCTGCCCCCATTCCTCCCTGCTGGCAAGCTGTCCCAAGCCCGGGGGACCTGAGGCTGCCTTGTCCTGCTCCTCCCTGCATTCCTCTGAAGCCAACAAGGTGGCCGCCTCGACCTCCATCAGCCCCAGCTCTGGCTCATCCGCCTCCACAGACTCAGAGTCTGATGCGGCCATGACACCCAGGGTCATGTATTCACCCTTTGTAAGCCTTCCCAGCTGCCTTCTGCCAAATAAAGTCAGCGGAGGAAGCCAGATTTGTTTAACAACTGGAGTGATTTGCTGAACAACTAGTGGTGAAAAAGGACATAAAACGGGGCACAGCTCACTTAGTTGTCTTGCTTAGCAATGGAGATTTTGGGCTCCACCGTGATCGTAAATCAAAGGCTACCTGCCTAAGGACATCTTGGTTAAGGACGTGGTAAAATAAGACTGATTTTAGTCAGGAAATTCAAATTCAAAACCCCCATCCAAACTATGTAATTAATGACTTTAGGTTAATTGCTTGCTGCTCCTCATCTTTTTGACATGAGGGGGAAGGAGAGACTCTCAGAGGAATGGTAGCATCAAAATGCAATGCCATTTTATTTATTAGGCACATCTGTGAAGTCTTCTCCTCTTCCAACATGGCTAAACTTAAGATGGCACACGTGAAGTCCCACAGCAATTTCCTTTCTAGACATTGATCATGCTCCTAGCCAATTAGCTTCAGAAAAATGTCAACATACAGTATGTCTTCACTTCAATTTTTTCTGATGAGGAATAACTATTCCCATTTAGCAATGCTTAAAGAATAGATCTTGGCTGTCTTTTAAGGATGTCACAACATCTGCATGTCTATGTTCCTGAAGGCTAGCAAACCGTCAAGATGGTCCCCCGCCCCAAAAAAACCTAGGGTTCAAATCTGCTTCTTCCAGGACAAATGCTCCACATCTGTTCTACCTACCAAATTCATTTTAAGAGTATCCCTAAATAAATCCATCATGCTAATCAGAAGGAAGGTTTCCAGAAATACGTTATGGCTAACAATCTAATCAAAGATAGCAAAAATTCTACTCTGGAAACTATTTTGACTTCTAAATCCATTGAAGACTTAGACATTGGACAGGATCCCTTCAAAAGTATACAGGTTCTTTCAGAAGAAGTATAGATTATTTTCTAAAAAAGCGATCTTGATCTCTGCTAGGAAGCAAAATAAAGTGGCAGGCTGCAAAGAGAAGGCTTTTCAAGTCAAAGAAGCCAGATGTTTGAGCCATTTCTAAGTAGAACAGAACCGAATAGAGAACAGAACAGAGAACAGAACAGA
>JAOYMU010000020.1:34036895-34052525 GCA_025802295.1 Psammodynastes pulverulentus
GCACAAAAGTCAAGTTAAACCCTCAGAAATACCTCACCAAACTTTTTGGAGATACAGAAGCAACATAAACCCTTCCTTCAGTCTGCAAATATCAACCCATCCCAAAAGCAAATCACTGCTCCTACTCGTGAATTAGCTCTCCTATTAAAATAATGGGTTTGTTACTTGTCTATAAATCTATCTACCAGTCCAGCATTTCCCTACAATCTCAGCATGCAACCTCTTCGTGCTCTTAATGTTGTCTATCTGCAAACTGAGAAGGATAGATTATTAGCTTTTCTTTTTCTAAAATTAATTAAGAAACACCAGCAACACCAAGTTCAGTCATATAAGTTGAATTTTGCAATGCTTAACAGTAGCGATGCTGATAACTCTCTTTAAGAATAAATGCTAGCTAACACTTTATTGGAAATGTTGAAGGTCTTTCAAAGTTCAAACTAAGATGATTTTCCTTTAAAAAAACCAAAAAAACCATAATAATAACAAGAATATCCCTCACTTCTTATACATTCTAAAATGCAAAATAGACCAATTAAATGCAAAATACCCATGCAATGCAAAATACCATGCCTTATTTAATTGCCTAATCAGACATTGTGATATTAATGATATATTTCTACAGCACACTTAACTGATTCTTTCCGGTGGTGAAATTAATTATTTTGATTTACTAAAATAATAAATTATCAAGTTACAGTGGATATACTTACACCATGTACAATCTTCAAAAATTAAACAAGGGCAGAGTGATTGGTGCTCATGCCAGCATCTAATGCAGCCAGGTTGTTATTTAAATGAATGAGCCTAAGATTCTCACAACAAGTTGTTTTGCTTCATATTCTGCTTCAAACTTAACTTCAGTTCTTATTTATTTTTTTTAGTGGATGATGTTGGGGAAAAATTAGACCACATTGGAAATACTCCTCTAAAAATCAGCACTGAGGTTTCACACGGTGATGTATCTAAAGACGATGGGTTTGGCTCTGAAGTTATTAAAGTTTACATATTTAAAGCCGAAGCTGAGGATGATGTTGAAATAGGTATGTATCTTAAACTTAAGTTCATGAATCAGTCCATAAATGTTAAATAAAATCTTGTCTGCCGATTTTCATAAATGAAATCGTTCTTTGTAATGGTTCCAGTTTAATTAAAGTTTTCATCAAACCAGTTTAAAGGAGATAGACACTAAATCAAACTAAAAGCTAGCCCATAGATTTCAAACTATATGAAATGACCTGTTCTCTCCCACCCATCTTCTTCTAATCTAGACACTTGTAGCCTTCCCAAGCCTTGGACGGCTAGCTTTATTTTTCCTTCCTGCCATGGGTTTAAATTTGTTATACTGCTTACAAATTAAGATCATCCTGTTCTATTATCTGTTGTCCCTAAAAATGTGTTGACTTCTGTTATGTCCCAAACACCGAAGATAAATAGCAAGCTTTTACTGTTCTTGTTAAAATTCTACCACGTGAATATTATTTTTTCTATTCAAGGGGGAACAGAGATTGTAACTGAGAGTGACTTTCATAATGGACACTCTGTAGCTGGAGTTCTAGAGCAAGGCACTGTTGGCAGAGTCCAGCGAGAGAAGATGGTTTATATGGCAGTTAAGGATTCCTCCCAAGAGGATGAAGATATTAGTAAGGACAACTCTCTTTTTTTCTCTTTTTGCTATTATTAAGTAAATAATTTTGTAATTTCTAGAAGATCTCTCAATTACTAAATGATTGTTCTAAGTTTCAGAAGATGAACAAGTCAACAAGTTTTCTCATCTTTCCCACCTCTGTAATTATGACAAATTTTGCATGTAGAAAGAGTTACGTGCACTTTTTTACACAAGCTTTAATCCAAGCAATTGCAAAAGCCATATTATGTTGTCTCATTGCTGACTTTGATCTGCTTTGCATATTTGGCTGACAGAAAATAATATATTTCTTGACATTTACATGGAACTGCTGGCAATGCCACATACATTTTGCAAAAAAGTCTGAAGAGAAGATTGTAGTTCCACATATACTGATGATAACACTTTTATGAATGCTTCCCCAGTTGTCAGTATTCACTGTTTTTATTTTGCTTTTCTAATTTACCTAAAGCTAGGTTAATGTCTAAATATCAATAATTTCTGACAATAGTTTGCATATTTTACTTGCCTGTTCAGTATTTAATATATGTTGAAGCCAGTGAGAAGCAAGATAACAACGTAACACAATTACCAAGATACCTAAAAGCATTGTCTTTGTAACTTTCATTTCCTTTTTAAAAAAATTACCACCCATTTTTAAAATTGAATATCTAAACCTTATAATTGTTTCCATTACAGATTTTACTTTAGCCATGTACTTAATTAGATAGGTAAACTAGCCAGTACTCAAATTTTTGGCTTACATTTTAGTATTGTAAACTGTAACTTGGGTAATTAACTGCTTTGAATATATTAAGTGCTAAAAAATGATATTTTAAAATGCATATGATTGTGAGTAAATTAAAAATCACTTTATTATGGTGCTGTTCTACTTAGGAATTATGCTTAACTTCTGCAATATAAAAGCGCTGTACTTTTAAGCAGATTTGTTTAAAAGTATTTTTGGTGTTTTTTAAAAAAAGTAAATATGCTTACAGCAGAAGCCTTAATAATAAAGTAGGGAAGTTGATTCAGAACAATTTTGTATGGCGATTTATTCCATACAAATCCAGATAGTGGTTTTAAGTAGATGTTAATTGAGCAAGGATAAAGTAATGACATCATCATCACCATCATCATTTTAGCCCTTGTCTATCCACTGCAGGACGAAGGCCTCTTCCATATGTTTCCAACCAATACCGTCCTGAGCTTTCTTTGGCCAGTTGGGCCCACCGTACTTGCCGATGTCGTTGTTCCATCTTGTTTTAACAGTAAAGATTTAGGGTTATGAAAAGTAGCTACATAAAACAGAACAATTAATTTCTCCTTTCAAATCACATCTAGGCTGTGCTGAAATAGCAGATGAAGTTTACATGGAGGTAATTGTCGGCGAAGAGGAAGCCTCCTCACTTCCGGATGCACAGCTTGAAGACGCTGGTGTGAATAAAACTTTCGTTCCCGTTGCCTGGGCTGCTGCTTATGGTAAGCTGTTATTTTTTTCCTTAACTCGAGCCCTTCTCCTCACTCCACTTAACTACTAGAGCAGGGGTGTCAAACTCATGGCCCGCAGGCTGGATGCGTCACGCGCTAGCCATGCCCACCCCTGTTTTAGCAAAGGAGGGGAAAAGTCACAATATGTCGTGTGATGACAATGTGACACCGTGAATTTGACACTCCTGTTCTAGAGCCTTGTTCATGTCAAGGAAGCTTTTTTTTCCCCTCATCTCTTTCCACCTGAAGTCCAGTCTCCTTCAAGTCAAACTTGACCTTTGGTGACTGAGAGAAGGTTTCTGAAATGACATCTTCCGGTTTAACTGCTTGGTATTAGAAAATAAGGCCTTCTGATTTTGTTCAAACCACCCATTTTGTTACACACAGTTAAATGTTCTTAAAGCTTTAAACTTCAGAAAGAGATTAATCCTCCAATTTCTTTTGAATCTTGGGATTTCCTCTTTTCTGTTTTCATATCAAATAATAAAACAGCGAACATCTGTTACAATTACAGTGGCATATAAATAAAGATGTTTGGAATGCAGAATATTGCCTATAACTCAAAAGTATTGTCAAATATTCTGGGAGTTCTGTCAGAGTCCGTGATGCTGGTTGTGTGGGTCAGTGCATTTGTGTATAGGTGTGTACACTCTTCATGAAAGAGAGGCTGGAGGTTGCTGGGCAGGTTTGTTTAGTTCATGCACTGACTTCTGTTTACATAACACATTTTTCATGATACTATAAACAGAATATCTGAAGGCCATTTGTTGCCTGTCATAATTATATTCACAGCATCAAATGGGTTCTTGGACATCAAAGTGTAGCTGTAATTTTTTTTTCTTGGAAGCAACAGACAGCAAACCTTGTTATTAAATATAAGATACATGATTGTGTTTTGATTTTGCTTGGCACTCTTTGGAATCCTTACAAAGAAAGTTTTGGCAATTAATTACTCTTTGTTTTCTCTTTCAACTATTTTACAGTAGCAGCACACAAACTGTTAGCTGTGTGCAAAACCTATTGTTTTTCTTCTGGCTCAAAGAGCTCCAGTCAGCCATTGCAAGGACAGTCTTCTGAACTGGAGGGGCTTATGATGTTCTCATTAAAACAGGGCCCAGTTTGGGTTTGGACTGCATCCAGAACACCAGAAATTACCCCCCACCCCACCCTAAAAAATAGCTTCAGAAAACTGTTGGAGGAGCATGTTCCAGAAGAGAAACAGAATATAATGAAGTTCTTGGGAATGTCCTGTTCCCAGAATGATAAATATTGCACATCCCCTCTGTTTGTGAATTAAATCACTAAACTGCTTATTTCTCTAGGGGATGATAGAAGACTTCCTAGGAAATATGAAGACTGTCAAACACCAGGTGAGAAGATGTTCCATGCTTCGTATAAATATTGCTCCTTCTGCTATATAACACAGAGCAGTCTATGTCTTTTAGAATAATTCATAATTAAATTTGAAAAGGGGGGGAAGAATATTAATACATAAGAGATGCTGCTTGAATATATGAGTAAAATACTGTTTTCCTTCATCTGAGAAAATTCCGAAATACAACGGAAATACAAACAGTAATAAACTATTGCTTTCTATAGGGTCATTAAAGCAGGGCTGTCAAACTCGCGGCCCGTGGGCTGAGTGCACGCCCACGCCGGTTTAGCAAAGGGGAGGGAGTCGCGATATGTCATGTGATGCTGTCGTGACGCCACAGGTTTAATGCCCCTGTATTAAAGAGAAGTTTGAGGGGATTCTGGGGTTCTGGCATCGTAGAATAGAATCCTTTCACACATCCAAGGCTCTATAAATGCTTTCCGCTTTAGTTCTGTAAATCAGGTATTTTAAAGCTCTTACTTGCAATATTCTGATGTTATCTTTCATTGCAGGAACAAACTTAGATGCAAGATTAGAGAACAAGAATGGTAACACAACTCAGTATCTCCAAATCTGTGACAGCATTAATACGAACAGGTTGCTTAAGCAGAAGACCAAGAAAAGGAGAAGAGGTGACGCCCGCCAATGGCAAACAGGTAAAGCAACCTCCCAAAAAGCCATTAACCAATTA
The DNA here is from genome assembly GCA_025802295.1 of Psammodynastes pulverulentus. Classification (NCBI taxonomy): domain Eukaryota; kingdom Metazoa; phylum Chordata; class Lepidosauria; order Squamata; family Psammodynastidae; genus Psammodynastes; species Psammodynastes pulverulentus. Next base: position 34,042,077 of record JAOYMU010000020.1, read on the forward strand.
AAATGTAGGTTTTAACATAGCTAACCTTTCTACTTCTCTCAGGATTTTTGGGGCAAAAAACAAGGTGTTTTTTTTGTTGTACAGTCTCTTAATCACTTCCTATTATCTTCTTCCAACAAGTTTGGAAACTACTTGGTGTAACTTACCACCAATTGCTTTGGGTAAAAGCAAATTTTCTCATTGTGAGACGCCCTGTCCATCTCTTTGAGGATATAGCCTATTAATTAACGTGTGCTTTGATCACAGGCCATAATTTTCTCCTTCATGCTTTCCCCTAAACTTTTAACCACCTTGCTTGATGAGATGTTCTTAAAAACTTGAAAGGGTACCATTTTTATAAATTTTATTGGCCAAACGAAAGTGTGGTTTCAAAACGGTCTTTGAATTTAAGCCAGAGGTGATGTGATGTCTATATCATGTTTTCACTTGGTAAGCCTATCATAAGTTAAAATAGGAGAAAGGGTTGGAAATGATAAAGAGGTAATTCATTTGTTTTTTCTTGTTTTATACATGCAAAGCCATCATTAAATTATATTTAACATACATTCTTGATAGCATAAATAAACCTGAGCTTTTTAAGTGGTTTGTTTAGGAGCCAATTATGTTGCCAATGAAAGAACAAATGATACATTTTCTGATACTTTATAATAATGCTTGTGCACAGCTCAATAGAAATTATCACTTTATTATGGAAAATACATTACATATTGAATAGAGTAAATAGATCAGAAATAGTTATATTTATTAATGTGTAGAAAAAAGATGTTAGTCAAGAAATGTGTCCTTTTTTAATGTTTAATGAATCCAGCAGCATCTATAAGTTGGGTTGAAACAGGCAAAGATGGTGGTCATAGTATCACAATCCACACAGATGTTGTACTATGTCAAAAGGCTTTGACCATGATCCTCTGACTGCTGTCGTGCTTCTTTTGATCCTTCATGGAGATCCCCACTTGAGTTAACAATTTCTGTATGTCAGATTTTGAGAGTAAATATAATAAGTTCATTGTAGAATTGGAAAAGAGTAAACAACCATTCGGTTATAGAAAATGAACTTGATTAAAGAAGATAGATAAACTAATATTTGTTTTGGAAAACCTTGAAAACTGATTTGAAACAATAGATCTTAATTCTTTAAATTTTAATTTTTAAAAGTTTGTAATATAAACTATGGATTATTTTAGAGAGGATTAGAACTGGGAATATGCTGAATTGTTTAATGGAGTGAGTTCCTAGGTACATTTGCAATATTTATAGCTGTATAGAACTACGGTATAATTTAAAACGTGATTTTATTCTTAGAGGATTGTCAATTTTTATAAGAATTTCGGTTGTCGCTTTTTGCAGACTAATATATGGAAGTAAAGCCTCATTTAATTCAGTAAAACTTTTACCTCTGAGTAGGTTTATCGTGTGTTGCTTTGCACTGTTAGCTGTTGAAAGATTTGCTTTCATTTATTGCATTCTGTGTGACTTCAGGATCACTTGTACGTAATTTATTTCATAATTCTTTCTGTTTATTTGACCCAGCTGTTATAATAGGTCCCGACGGACAGCCCTTGACAGTCTACCCGTGTCACATATGTGGGAAAAAATTCAAGTCCAGGGGGTTCTTGAAAAGGCATATGAAAAACCACCCGGATCACATGATTAAGAAGAAATACCAGTGCACAGACTGTGACTTCACAACCAACAAAAAAGTCAGCTTCCACAATCACCTGGAAAGCCATAAGCTGATCAACAAAGGGGACAAAACGCACGAATTCACCGAGTACACCAGGCGCTACCGAGAAGCCAGCCCATTGAGTTCCAACAAACTCATCTTGCGAGATAAAGAACCCAAAGTGTACAAGTGCAAATATTGTGACTACGAAACCGCGGAGCAAGGCCTGCTGAACAGGCACCTGCTGGCGGTTCACAGCAAGAACTTCCCCCACGTTTGCGTGGAGTGCGGGAAAGGCTTCCGCCACCCTTCGGAGCTGAAAAAACACATGCGGACCCACACGGGGGAGAAGCCTTACCAGTGTCAGCATTGCGTCTTCCGTTGCGCGGATCAGTCCAACCTGAAGACGCACATCAAAACCAAGCACGGGACGGACCTGCCCTTCAAGTGCGAGCACTGCCCGCAGGCCTTCCCCGATGAGAAGGAGCTGCAGCAGCACACGGAACTCTTTCAGGGGCACAAGACGCACCAGTGCCCGCACTGCGACCACAAGAGCACCAACTCCAGCGACCTAAAGCGGCACATCATCTCCGTCCACACGAAAGACTTCCCGCACAAGTGCGAGGTGTGCGAGAAAGGTTTCCACCGCCCCTCGGAGCTCAAAAAGCACAGCGAAACCCACAAAGGGAAAAAGATCCACCAGTGTCGGCACTGCGATTTTAAGACTTCCGACCCTTTTGTGCTCAGCGGGCACATCCTCTCCGTTCACACCAAGGACCTGCCTTTTAAGTGCAAACGGTGTAAGCGGGGCTTCCGGCAGCAGATGGAACTCAAGAAGCACATGAAGACCCACAGCGGGAGGAAAGTCTACCAGTGTCAGTATTGCGAATACAGCACGACGGACGCCTCGGGCTTTAAGCGCCACGTCATCTCGATACACACCAAGGACTACCCTCACCGTTGCGAGTATTGTAAAAAGGGCTTCCGGAGGCCTTCGGAGAAAAACCAACACATCATGAGGCATCACAAAGAGGCCCTGATGTAGCACCGGCGCTGCGGAAGACAATGTGATAGGGGAAGGAAAACTCTCGTGAACTGTTTCTCCTGGTTTCAAAGCTTGATCTTAAACCATAACTTTGCATTCTTTGTATTAAAAGTCTTAAAACAAAAAAAGTATTATTAAACGGTCGACTGGGGGTAACTCATAGCCCTGTGATTGTCGCTTATAGGAACCTAACAAGCACTATAAACGCGGAGAGATGAATGTTTGAGAAGCTGCAGAAAGAGACCTCGAATGTCCTCTGTTGTTAGAAAGCGCGTTACACGTTATGAAGCGGAAGAAATATTAAGTCCCTTCCCGTAGCTCTTTCTATCGATAACGCCATTGGTCACCTTAACGAAAACCAGGGACAGAAGTTCTTTCAAAGTTGTTTTTTGCTAGAACAAATATACCACAACAAGCAGTTTCAAACAGTGAAGCTAGATAGAAGTCAGTCATGTAGTCCTTACATTTTTTTTTTTTTTAAAGAAAATTGTGCTGGGACATAGTATTCGAGAAATGGGTCAAATTTTAAGATTGTCCTTTTCTTTTTCTTTTTTTCCCCTCATTTTAAAGCAATCATCAACATTTCATACGTAAACCTTCGTTTTTCTCCCTTTTGTTGTCGAATGAGCAATTTCCAAAGTTTTCTTTCAAGAGCTGCTAACCTATTTTTTACTACAGGATATCGTGTTGAAAATACAGCATTATGTTTTCCGAGATCAAAAGTTTGGTGCTAGGGACCGAGACATGTATGTACATAATTTCCCTTTTTACCTGAGACTACAGCTGAATGTTTAAATACGGCACATATAGTACGATGACAAGTAACTTTTGACCAATATTTTTTAATAAAACGGAAGTAAAAAAAACCCGATAGATGCAGTTATGGAGCACTGTTTTTTTTTTTTCTTTTCTTGTGATTTCACAGCCGTCCTTAAGAGAAGAGTATCAAGGTAGTAAGCCGCCAGCCGTTAGAAAATCCTAGAGAATCTTTCAAAAGCAGTGTTTCTGGCGAGTCAGGATCCATGGGCCTGACTTGCTATTAATCTTTTCTTTTTCTTTTTTTTTAAGAAATCAGTATAGAAACGAAAATTGCACCTTTTAAAGAATTCATACGAAACGTATACCATACTATAAACTTGCATTCTCAATCTGTATGGAAGTTATGTATGCAGTATTTAACCCGAACAGTAAGTTGCCACTTGGGGGCAGACATGGATTTTCAGTTTACAGTGTATACATTTGAAATACGCATCCCTTTAAACAACGCTTTGTGTTAGCATGCTGCAAAAATGCCGCTTAATATAACAAGCTGGTCTAGGGCTATTTAATAATTTAAAAAAAAAAAACCTTCATAAATGTTATACATACGTGTCCTTTTTTAAAAAAAAACATTTTAAGTTGCTTCATGTTTGCACACAGCTGTTCACATGATAAATTGTAACTTTAATTCATTCATGCTACTATATTGTGGTTTTGTGTTTCAGATAATGTTCATACTTTGTTTTTGCACCAGATGAGAATCAGTTCCTTGAGAATAATTTTTTTATATATATATTTCCAATCTTTGGAAAGTTAACTTTGGGAAACCATAGGAAACTACTTGTGTTTTATGTGGCTGTAAAAATGATGTACACGCTGTAAAATAAGATTGTCACTGTTATGTGGGATTATTATTTTAAAATGTGTTACTCATTGTAATGAGCATACAATAAAATGCATCTCTTGCACTCCAAACTCAAGAACCTTTATATTCCTTTCTGCTGCCAATCGAGTGAGTGACATGCACTCCTAATTTGTGTACTTAAATTTCTTGCTTACTGTGATGATTATTACACAAAAGTACAAGAAAAACCTGTCTACGACAAGTTTCTCCCCAATGCAAAAAGTTCATTTAGTTTCAGTGTCATGAAACAATTATTTCTTAGATCTGCAGTAATTAGAAAAGTTGCAACAGTGATATTTTATCATGGCTAAAAAAAACAGTACAATGGTCTAGTAGAAAAATTCAGAATGTTGCTATAGAGGTAGTCCTTGACTTAATACCACAATTGAGCCCAAAATTTATGATGCTAAGTAAAACATGGAGTTTTGCTCCATTTTACGACTTTTCTTGCCACTTGTCAGAAGGTTGCAAAAAATCACATGACCCCAGGACACTGCAACCGTCATAAATGTGAATCAGTTGCCAAACATCTGAATTTTGATCATGGGGATGTTATAACTGTTGTGTGAAAAGTGGTCCTGTCACTTTTTCCCCATGCTGTTGTAACTTAGCAGTCGCTAAGTAAGTTGAGGATTATCTAACAATAATAAAGACCATTGTTCAATATCGTTCTTTTAGGATTTCTCTGGCAAGAAAAGTAATGTACATCCCGTGGTTGCATCTTAACAAGTTTTGATCATGTGAGATTTTCTTTTTTGTCTTAGCGACCCCATAACTCTTTACATCAGGGTGGAGTCAGGGCAACTGAATGAAGCTGAGTGTTTACTGGCCAGATGCCCTTCCTGTCGCCAATGCAGAGTTAGCAGATAATTTACTCATTGTTCCCAGAGAGAGGGAGATACCTGCCGCTACCTACGATCGAACTCACAGCCTCCTGATTGTGAGGCGAGAGCTCCACCTCTAGGCCACTGCACCACTCAAGTGTGAGCACGTGAGATAGTAGCATTAAATCTTGTGTGATTTTTGTGTGTGTGTGTGTGTGTGCTGGTGCCGGAGGGGAGAGCGGAATGCAGAACGCCAAATGTTCTAATCATGAGGCCTGTCTGGCAGATTCCATGCAAAATTGGGAAACGATTGTGTCACAAAATTTAAAAAGGACATTTGATTTAAGCCCGATTTGGCAGTTCAAGTTTAAATTGTCACTTGAGCATCAACCTACAATGTGCTTCAGGATTTGTAAAATTTGTGGGTTTTTTCCATCACTCTTCATAATCTTGAAATTCCTGAGTGGCTCGACTTCCCCTCCCGTGTTTAATTATGCACACAACAAACCACACACACACACACACACACACACACACTGAGGAAAGAGACTCTTGAAAGTAAATTGGGTTTATTAAACTGCTGTCAGTTCATAGGATGCATTAGCAAGAATCGTGCAGCATGTCATACACATTTGCCCGAAACATTAACCCCTTTTAAGGCTCTTGTGATTTGTATAGCTCAGCTACAAAATGTGGACCCTCAGGTGACTGCTAGATGGTGGAAGAAAAGGGGCTATCAAAATGTATAAGTGTCAGGTTGTGTAGCTCCAATTAAAATATTTAACAACGGCTAAAAGCTTTAAAGTGGGTGAAAAATTGACATCGCACTTCTACTAAAATTACTTGCATGTCATGCAATTGTTTTAAATGTCAAAGGAGGCTCCTCAGGTTTGCACTTTTTATTAGCTTTACTAGCTTATATACTTATTTTGGAAATTGACAAGGCCGCCACTTCTGCAAGGACACATGTTGTGTGCCTAAGATGAACAGTTAATGCCCAGTTTTATTTGCCTAAAAGAAACATGAGATCTGAACCACCAAGCTGAGAAATGTATTTTTTGTTTACTTTAACCAAGAGAGTCAGTTGTATTCGTGTATGTTATCACAGATTTATTCAAGTTTGTCCATGTCAATTCCAAAAATCCCTTCACCCAGGGGAAGAAAAAAGGATAAACATTACCATAGCCACAAAACAGACCTTTACAAGAAAACCCCCTGACATTTTATAATTGCAAAACAGCTCTTCGTTTAAAACATTTTCAACCCTTAACGTTTTCCTTCTGTGAGATATTGAGCCATGGTTTGAGATCATGTTCAGAACAGCCAAATCACTTAAGTTTCACCCATTTCAAAATCCAACTTTATCCTTTTGCTTGTACAGCTACTCCTTGACTTACAACAATTCATTTAATAACCGTTCAAAGTTACGACGACACTGAAAAAAAGTGATTTATGATCTTTTTTGTTCACACTTACGACCATTGCAGCATCCCCATGGTCAGGTGATCAAAATTCAAACGCTTGGCAACCGACTCATTTTCACCGAGGGCCACATGTAAATTGTAAGACAGTATAAATGTAACCAAATTCCTAAATGCTTTGCTTTATTTATTTAAAGACAATCAAAACTTTGCAGCTCTCGCGGGCCACATAAAATGACGTGGCGGGCCACATTTGGTCCCCAGGCCTTGAGTTTGCCACCTGTGCTACAGATCAAGGAAGCCAGAGAGTGATATGAACCTCAACCTCTTAATCCAGCATGTCAGAAAATACGACAAATTCCAAGTATTATAAAATAAAAGAGTTTTCTGTTACATTGAGGCTTTATTCTTTTCTCTTTAAATGGCCCCTAATCAGTTGTGGCTACTCAAGATATAAAAATGTAACAGTATATGTCATCATTTTGAGCTGATGCTTAAATAGATTTAGCTGCCTAAGAATAAAAGGTCAATATGGGAGCTATTTTATTTTATTTATTAAATTTATGTGCCGGCCACCTCATTATCCAGAGCGACTCCGGACGGTCGGAGCTCTTGACTCATGCCTCTAAAAACCATCCTTGGTAAAGACATTCAGTAATTGTTTAGAATTGTGAATAATAACCGAACCGCATTCTCCAACTTTCAATTCCTTTGCAATCACTCACAGAGGCCCAGAGTTCGTTTTCCATTTCTTCAAAGCCATCTTTAAAAACGCACCTCCTAAGTAGCTTGACCAGACTTGAAATGTAAATCTCAATTGGAATTACTTCAAGGGAAGTTGGCGCAGAGCTGCGGCCTTCAAACGGTGGGTTGAAGGTTTAGATTATCTGTGTTTGTTATTATTATTATTACTACTAAGTTTATTATTATGATTATTTTGTATTTCAGATCTGCGTGCGTGTGTTTTTAAAGAACGTGGTTGAACAAAAGGCAACATGTTTTTCAGGTCAAAAGATGAGAGACGAAATAAGCCTCTTGTCAGAATAGGAAATGAAGTGACATCAAAAGCTGACTCACACATCTAAAAACCATCATTGATAAAGACATTCAATGATTGTTTAGAAAAAGCTGACTCCTGGGAAATCTTTTGTCTTCAGAGACTACAGTCTAAAGAACACAGCCTCAGAGCTATTTACCAACTCCCTTGTTCTAAAAGTCTAACACAGCTTATAAAAGCCAGTAGTTTCTTTATTTCCATAGTTAGGGTTTAACCAGGCTTCGTAGATCTGTACAACAGAAGTGGAGGTAAAGGAATATTTTTCATATTTTCCCCCCTGCCATATACTATTCTACAGAGATTCTGCATTCTGGGCCTGGTAGCTCCATGTCCATCAACCTGGAAGCAAGGTTAAACATTTACGCCAAGATTAGTTGCACCCTCAATGCGGCATCCCGAAATAGGATGCTCCTAATAACTGCAAGCTCTTCAGCCTCAAATCCTAAGGCCAATTTTGAGACAGGGTCTTACACATCTTTCTATGACCCCCCTATGTTATTTTCATTTATAAATTTACTTGGCTCCAAGGAATCTTTGGTGGTCTCTGAGCCTGGTGGTTTTCTTGCAGACATTTCATTACCAAACTAGGCACCATCATCAGTGCTAGAAGGGAGCGGGGTTTGCTCCCTGCTTACATGCAAGTTACAAACCCCACTCCCTTCTAGCACTGTTGAGGACACCTAGCTTGGCAATGAAACATTTGCACCGAAACAACCAAGTTCAGAGAGCATCAAGCAGCCCTTATTTCAATGCTGAGCTACAAATAAGTCTTTATCAGTTAGTTGGCTCTGTAAGCCACCACGAATAAGCACCTACGCACAGCAGAATCTAAGACACATCTGCAAATGTTGTCATTTACTCTCCATCTCTCATTCTTGTCTTCCAGAGTTAGGAGGTGTGTCTTCCCCAGCACTAGATGGAAGACAGTGCAGTACAATTTCAACCCGCCTTGCTTGTGATGGTGTGAATCCACCATCATATCCATCTCTACATTCACACAAGGACAATTTTCCAATCTCAAAGCCCATTTTCAGGCTGAAACGGTCCTTAATCATTATCTAATTCTCTCTGAACAACTTAACAAATCTTAACCAACTGCAATAGCAAAATTCCTTTCTCGTCAATTCTCCTTCCAGTCTTCCTCCTCCTCCACCACATCTTAGATTTTAGCTTCATGCAACAAATCAAAGCGCAGCACAAAAATGTACCGTATTCGGTCCAAACTTGTCTGCTCAAGATTTGACCCACTACACCACAGAGTAGCTACAGCAATATCAAAAACCAACCCTACACCCGAATGCTACCGATTAGGTACTTTAACCAAAGTTACTAACTCCGTCTGGTTTCCAAAAGGACAGAAAACCACTAGTGAGAAAATACATATTAAAGAAAAATATACTTGTCAAATAATTCTTGACTGCTTTCATTAATAGACTGTGTTGGAAGCAATCTTAGCATTCCTAGATAATCCCAAAGGTGCTTTTTCAGGAGGCAACTGGACTTCCTTGTTTTTTCTTTGAATATGTTTCACTTCTCAACCCAGAAGCTTCTTCAGTTCTGACAGGATAGTGGAGAATGGAAGGAATTATACTCCTTGGAGACAGCTGGTCAATTGCTTCTTTTTAAGGGTTGTGGAAGCACTTAGAGGTTTATCTGTGTCCTCAGGATCACCTGAGTAGTGCAAATGGTTCCTGTAGATGCAAATGACCAGCTGTCTGCAAGGAGTATAAATCCTTCCATTCCCCACCATTTAGCCAGAGCTGAAGAAGCTTCTTGGATGAGAAGTGAAATGTCTTCAAAAAAAAAAACTAGAAAGTCCAGTTGCCTCCTGAAAAAACACCTTTGGGACAACCATGATCTGGATGATTGAGAATCTCTACAGATTCCTAGATAATATTGGTAATGGACTGAACATTTCCAATAAAGAAAAATACATTTATTCAGTAATTATTGATCTCTGAAAATTGAAGCATCAGGCAGATAGTTTTTTAGATCTTTGGAGTAAAAAGGGAGAAGACAGAAGCTTGGCTAGCATACATATGATTTCTGAATCCCCCAGCCCACATCCCATCCTGGCCCCATACATCCCTACATTTCTTCAGTTGACCAGTTGAGTTTGAAAATAGCAACCCACTGCTGCGAATAACTTGTTCAAATGCTGCATTTGGTAGCGTGTGCTGTCACAACTCCTTCCAACCCTGACAGATCCAGAATTATCTCAGACGTTAAGCATTACATGAAGGCGCCGGGCAAGCAAAACAATAACGCAACAATATTCATTTTGATGCAGACTCTTCAACCACAACTTCTCCAGCAGATCTGCTCATTCTTGAAAGAAGCCAACGGGTCTTTAATCAGAAGTAAACGATTCCTGTTGGGGCAAAAAAATAAAATAAAAATAGGACATGTTATGCATCTCTACCTCTTCGCTAGGATATCTGTCAATTACTGATAAACTGATATTATTTATCCCGAACTTTGGGGGTTTTGTCCAGCTAATCTAAGGAGTTGGCTTTCGAGACCAAATAGCAATTATTAAAAAAAATTAAGGTTTCCTGACTAACCAGTTTTAAGTTTCTGGGTGTTATCATAAAAGAGGATCTGACATGGGGCACTCACACTGCAGCCCTGGTCAAAAGAGCCCAGCAGAGATTATACTACCTGAGGCTTCTCAGGAAACAACACCTGAATGAGAAACTGCTGGTGACCTTCTACCGCTGCACCATAGAGAGTATTTTAACTTGCTGCACCTGTGTCTGGTTTGCCAATTGCACAG
>JAOYMU010000020.1:34165761-34177872 GCA_025802295.1 Psammodynastes pulverulentus
TCAGGTAGTGTATTCCAGAAATTGACCACTCTATTGCTGAAGTCGTATTTCCTGCAATCATGTTTGGTTTATATCTATTGTGTGCTCTTGTATTGTTGTGGTTGAAGCTGAAGTAGTCATTGATGAGTAGGACATTACAATAGATAATTTTATGTATTACACTTAGGTGAGACCGAAGGCGGTGTAGTTCTGGATGGTCTAAGCAAAACACAAGTTTTGTTGGAAGCCCACCATGTGTTAAAATTGCCAAGGTTGAAAAACACTGTGATAGAAGAAGGCTGCCCCCCCCCCCCAAGCAGACAGTTTCTAGATTGTCTGGAAGACAATCCGATGAAGTCAGTGCATACAGTTAGACCTCGATTGACGATCACAATTGAGGCCAAAGTTTAGGTTGCTCTGAGTGAGACATTTGTTAAGTCAGTTTTGCTGCTGTTTACGATTTTCCTTGCCACCGTTGGTAAGTGAATCATTGCAGCTGGGAAGTGAGTAACTTGGTTGTTAAGTGAATCTGGAGGACCTCCTGCATTACTCAACAGAGGAATTTCTTCTCAGCCTTCCTAGCTCAGATGGATTAGCACTTGGTATGGCAAGCATTGTTAGAACAAATGAGCCACGGTTATTAGGATGTCATCGCTCCAAAATATTGTTGGAAGTTTATATAGATCATCTTTGACTTACAACAGTTCTTTTAAAGACTGTTTGGAGTTACAGAGGCAGTGAAAAAAATGACTTATGACCGGTTTTCACATTAAACCATTGCAGCATTCCCATGGTGGTGGTGGGTAGCTTGTGGTCAAAATTCAGTCCCTTGCCAACTGACTCATATATATAACAGTTGCAGTGTCCTGGGGTCATGTGATCCCCTTGTGTGACATGCTAAACCAAGTAACTTAACAACTGCAGTGACTCACTTAGCAACTTAGGAAAACAAAATGCACACCTACAGTATATATGTGGTACCTTGCTCAATAGTAGTAACTGTGAGAGGGATCTTGGAGTCCTAGTGGACAACCATTTAAATCGGAGCCAGCTGTGTGCAGCAGCTGCCAAAAAAGTCAACACAGTTCTAGGATGCATTAGCAGGCACAGAATCAAGATCACGTGAAGTGTTAATACCACTTTATAATGCCTTGGGAAAGGCCATACTTGGAATATTGCATCTAGTTTTGGTCGCCACGATGTAAAAAGATGTTGAGATTCTAGAAAGAGTGCAGAGAAGAGCAACGTAGATGATCAGGGGATTGAAGGCTACAACATACTATGAACGGTTGCAGGAACTGGGTATGTCTAGTTTAATGAAAAGAAGGACTAGGGTTGACATGATAGCAGTGTTCCAATATCTCAGGGGCTGCCACAAAGAAGAAAGAGTCAAGCTATTCTCCAAAGCACCTGAAGGCAGGACAAGAAGCAATGGGTGGAAACTATTCAAGGAGAGAAGGAACTGAGAATTAAGGAGAAATTTCCTGACAGTGAGAACAATTAATCAGTGGAACAACTTGCCTCCAGTAATTATGAATACTCCAATGCCGGAAGTTTTTAAGAAGAGATTGGACAACCATTTACCTGAAAGGGTATAGGGTTTCCTGCCTGAGCAAGGGGCTGGACTAGAAGACCTCCTAGGTCCCTTCCAACTCTTGTTATTCTAAAAAAAAAGAAACATCTGCGGCAAGAAAGGTCCTAAAATGGGGTAAAGCTCATTTAAAACTGTCTCGTTTAGCAGCTGACATTTTGGGCTGAATTGTGGCTGTAAGTCAACCACAATTAGCTGTAATAAGTTGCCGGTTGTTTTTCCATGGGATGGGAGTTCTCAACTCTTGGTGAATTGGGAAGTCTGGTGGAGAATAAGCCATTTGGGATTGTGAAGCCCCGATGCTTTTGAACTTTGCAAAACGCCTTTCGTTTTTGGAGCCAGGAGGTATATTTTCTCCATCCTCATCACCACGATGGCTCTTAGTTCGCAGCGCATGAAGAGTTTACACATCTGGAATGCATAAAGACTAAAACCTCCTTTGACCTGAGGTGTTCTGACCCAGCTCCCCAAACGTGACAGACCCTCTGCAGTTGAAGCAGCGATTCCTTTATTAGGAGCACCAGCAGCTCCAACAAAAAGTTTCTCTCTCAACAGAGGCTAACAAGTCCATCTGTCTGGAAGATGAATAGTTGTCTGCCACTTCTATTCATTTCCGCCCCCTGCCTTTTATCCCCAGAGCTAGGGTGGGGCTTTGTTAGCAGCGGTGGCTCTTCCGCCCCAAGGACCGGCTCATAGATTTCCACTGCTCTCCTCTCCTCTGCCTTCTGATCATCTGTGCTTCAAGCACTGGACCCAGTTGTTCCTCCTCTTCCTCATCAGCCACCTCCAGACCTGGGGGCTGTTGACTGTCCATCTCAGGGCTGATGGACGGCCCAGGCTCCACCTCTGTCTTTCTCCCTCTCTCTGCCAGCTCCATTCCCTCTTCCCCCTTGGGAGCTCCCAGGTTGCCTCGATGCTGACCCTGACTCCCACACCTCCTCCTCCTCTGATTTGGCTGCGGTGGTCGCCAGGCAACAACATGAGATGCCAGGGTTCTCTAAATACAGAAATGCAATCTCATGTCCTCTTGTTTCAGCTTTAAAAGATGAAGATTCGGTCCCAATTTAGTGAAAGATCTTGGGCGCAAAAAAAAAACAAGTGTCCAAGCGCCGATTCCTAGCAGGGATTTGTCTAAGGCAAAGTGACACCTGTGCAGTTGCCGATGAAGACAAAGTAAGAAATTTTGCCAGTCCAAGGTCATATAGAAAATGAGTGACAGTCTGAGAAGGAGAGCCATGAATCTTTTCGCCCTGGGTTTTAACTACTGGTCAAGACATTTTATTCAGCATTTTGGGGGAGGGCGGGTTGGCTCTTAGAAAGCAGAATCCTTCGAGTGAAAAATACCCTTCTGTGCTTCAGAAATGACGCGGGAATTGCTCACTTGGGCCATGAATCCAGGGGAATCTCACCTCTGCAAATCAAGTTGATTAACGTCGGCTGATCCTTGCTTAATTTGATGCAAGGAGTTCTGATAAAAAAGTTGTTGGTGACTGAGATGGGTGTCCAGGAGGGTGCTAGTCCTGGCAGGAAGGAATCAAGCAGGTTAAGTATATGTTTTGGCAAAGCTATATTAATATAGCAAAGCTATATTATCGGCTGCAGAGGCCTTCAGGAAAGCCTTGCCAGCCGCAGAAGAAGTTCCTGAAGGCCTCTGACAGTGAAAAGGAGGCTGGTGGCGACGCACGCAAGTGAGATTAGTCAGTGGATAACATCCCCCCAAAATAAGACCTGGTGCCTTGGTGGCAAAAAAATTATAAGACAGGCTCTTATTTTGGAGGGAAACATGTGTATTTGCAGCCAAAAAAGGATGCAACTCCAGCCCAAACTAGTGAATCCTACTCCTCCTCCCAAATCTGCCACCACCACCCCTCACAACACGAACCCTTCTGGTAGTACCTGCCAGTTCATTGGTAGCCAAAGCCTACTTAATCTTTATTGCAACCCATTTTTATCACCTATCGGGGGAGGCTAGGAGTCAAGAGATAAAGCGACAATCTCTATGCTGTTCCTTTCTCCATCACTTCACGGCGGCTGCCAGCACGCTCCTCGCTGTCAGGAAAGGGACCTGTTGTAGTATTTTGTGGTAAATTGCTGTGGGAACCAATCTGCAGCCATGCAATATAAAACCTTCGCGAGACAGTGATGAAATTGTTCGGGGTTGTTGGGGGGGGTGTTTCTCCCCCCTTTCTCTTCCCCTGGCGTGAACATTTATCATTCCCAGATATTGCAAAATCAGTAAGAAGAAGTTAGGGATGGGTGCCAGAGAGATAAACATTTATGTAATCCCAGAGAGAGAGAGAGAGAGAGTGAAATATACCTACTGTAAAATAAAATACAGTTAATTCTGCTGCATAGGAAGTCACGGGGGATTATCTGAGAAAGAGAGAGAAGAGAACTCTGATTGGGATCTTTTTTTCTTTGATACTGCGGTGATCTAAATGAGAGAAAAATCTGCTTGTCAACTAAAGGTAAAGGTTCCCCTCGCACATACGTGCTAGTTGTTCCCGACCAGTGGTGGGATTCAAAATTTTTTGCTACCGGTTCTGTGGGCGTGGCTTGGTAGGCGTAGCAGGGGAAGGAGACTGCAAAATCTCCATTCCCTCCCCACCCCACTGACCTGCTTTCCAGCTCTGTTCTTCTGTACAGGGCAACAAAAGAAGACCCAGCCGATCAACTGGGACTCGGGAGGCAGGGAAGAGACGGGGGCGGGGCCAGTTGGAGGTGGTACTTGCCAGTTCTCCAAACTACTCAAAATGTCTGCTACCGGTTCTCCAGAACTGGTCAGAACCTGCTGAATACCACCTCTGACTGTGTCCCTTCTTTACTTTTTGTTTCTTTTACTTAACCAAATATACCATTTGTCCCAGATGTCATAGTATACCAAATCGTCTTTCTCTTTTAATTCTAGTGTTAATTTGTCCATTTCTGCACATTGTAAAATTTTGTTTAGTACCAATTTTTCCAGTGGAGTATTATTTAGTTTCCAACTTTTCCTACTGGTTCTATGAGAATGTGCTTTGCTCAAAGAACGCCCCCTGGTGTCAGCGCTGGTGAACTGAGCAGTTTTTTACCTCAGCTGAGGCGCGGCAATCCCCTCTGCCGAGCGAATCAGCTGAGCTAAAAAACAAGGGAATATAGGGACAGCCAACAGCGAGGGCAGGAGGGCAGGGCCAACCAGAGGTAGTATTTGCCGGTCCTCCGAACTACTCAAAATGTCCGCAACCGGTACGCCAGAACTGGTCCGAATCGACTGAATATATCACCTCTGGTGTTATTCACTTGCTGAACAGTTGCTCCGATTCAGATCTTTAATGAGATTTTTTTCCCCCATCCTTTCAAAATGTGGATTTAAACCCCAGGTAGTCCTCAAACCTACAACAGCTCATTTCGTTACAACGGCAGTGAAAAAAAGTGACTTAATGAGCATTTTCCACACTTATGACCGTTGCAGCACTCCCATGGTCAGGTGATTTACATTCAGATGCTTGACAACGGGCTCATATTTATGACGGTTGCAGTGTCCTGGGGTCATGTGATCCCCTTTTGCGACCTTCTGAGAAGCAAAGTCAATGGGGAAGCCAGATTCACTAAACAACCATTCAGTTCCTAATTTAACAACTGCAGGGATTCAGTTAACAAAGGTGACAAGGAAAGTCATAAAATGGGGCAAGACGCACTTAACATATTTCTCACTTAGCAACACAACTTTTGGGGTCAATTGTGGTCATAATTCGAGGACTACCTATATAGCTTTAGGTCTAAAGATTGCTATGGAAAGCCAAGATTGAAGGGTGAATCTGGTTACCTGTAGGAATTCTTCCAATTTTTCATTTTGTAGGCAGGACCAATATTTATTCTGACAGGACCAATATCTATCCTCAAAAGTTTTATGTAAAAATATCTCCAGTCCTGCACCCTTTACACTTCCAATTCACTCTTCTTGTGTCTACATCCCTTTTCTCCCTCGCCAGCTGAGTTTGCTGTTCCAGAAATCATAAAGAGCAACAAAGATGATTAGGGGACTGGATGCTAAAACATATGAGGAACGGTTGCAGGAATTAGGTATGTCTAGTTTAATGACAATAAGGAGTAGAGTTGACATGATAGCAGTGTTCCAATATCTCAGGGACTGCCACAAAGAAGAGGGAGTCAAGCTATTCTCCAAAGCACCTGAAGGCAGGACAAGAAGCAATGGGTGGAAAAATCAAGGAGAGAAGCAACTTAGAACTAAGGAGAAATTTCCTAACAGAACAATTAATCAGTGGAACCACTTGCCTCCAGAAGTTGTAAATGCTGCAATGCTGGAAGTTTTTAAGAAGAGATTGGACAACCATTTGTCTGGTGTAGGATTTCTTGCCTAAGTAGCGGGTTGGACTACAAGACCTCCAAGGTCCCTTCCAACTCTGTTATTCTATTCTATCTTGAGCAGGGAAGTTCAACCGTGGCAACTTTAGCACTTGTCAACTTGAACTCCCAGAATTCCCTAGCCAGCTTATAAATAGAGGACACTGCAACTGTTGTAAATAGATGTTGGTTGTGGTTTTTATCACATGACCCTGGGGATGCTCCCGGTGTGAGGACCGGTTGTAACATTTCAGTGCAATGTAAACAGTCACTGAACAAATGGTTGCAAGTTGAAGACTACCTGTATGAATTCTACACACAAGGACCAAAGCAGACCCGGTTATCAGAAGAGGCACATTTTCCTTTGTTCATCTGTGTGCCCAAGTAGGTGACAACCATATGGAATTCAGGGTTATATCTAAGCCATTGCAATCGATTTATCTTTAAAAATCGATTTGTCTTTAAAAATCGGTTACGGCATAGTCACAAACAAGGTTAGTCAGACAACCAGCTTTTATTGCAAAGAGATAGTGGTCCTAGTAACAATAAATATCATCTTCTACACAGCCTAAAAGTCTATACCTGTTATGTGTAGCCCAAGGTTTTAAAACTGGATTTCTTTCTCCTGCCTTTTCATTGTAACAAGAATCTAGCAATCTATTTTTGTCAGGCTTGGCTGTTGAGGGTTTCTGCAGTGTGTTTACACAACCTGTCTGGTCTTGGATTCCCTCCTAGTCCTCCCTTCACTAAATGAAAGGAGAAGAGGGGAAAAAGAGTACAAAAGTGGTTTCTTATTATTGCATTTGCTGCTCCATTACGTTTTGTAAGTAACAATGCCAAGGACTTCAAATGGAACATATTGTTAGGAACTGTGCCAGAAAATAATCACTGAACCAAAGTGACCAATCTGACCTTTTGGAGGCCTTGTCTTTCTTCGGCTTTAAAAGGCAAAGAATAACTATGATCAAGGAGGCCAGCAGAGAGCGGCTTGTATATATCCAAGCAGCCCAAGCATGACAAGATCAAAAGCAACGATTCATACGGTTAGTCCTTGACATACGACCACAACTGGCAACCAGGATTTCCATTACTAAGCAAGGCTGGTTGCTAAGTGAGTTGCATCTGATTTACGACCACTTTTGCCATGCTTGTTAAGCAGATCAGCAAAATACTGCGGACATAATATACTTAGATTTCAGCAAGGCATTTGACAAAGTAGACCACAACCAACTACTTGGTAAGCTAGAAAAAAGTGGGAGAAGAAAGAATTATGTAGAGTTGTATAAAAATGTATTAAGGTATATATATTGTATATATATATAAGAAATGTACATATCAATGTAGCACACTAAGGACCAAATTGTGTGAAAACCACTTCACAACATTCACTGTTTTTAATTGTACGCATAATAAACTCTTTTTAAAAAAAGAAAAAAAGAAAGGGATTTAAATGATTATAATGATGAAATATATAGCTTATAGTAAAAGATGTTAAGAATAGAATCATGGATACTGTGGTAAAAGAATATTTAATTATAAATTGTATGCACAAAATATATGTATGTACCCAGCTGACACACTGTTGGTATGAATGAGGGTTTTGTTGGAAAACCCAACTACCTGTTTTTGAAACAGGTAGTCCTTAATGGGTCTAAGTCTACATGGAGGAAAGTAAGCAGTGGGGTGCCAAAAGGTTCCGTCTTAGGCCCAGTACTCTTCAATATCTTCATTAACGGCTTACATGAGGGAATAGAAGGGAAACCTGCCAAATTTGCAGATGATACTAAGCTGGCAGGAATAGCTAACACCCAAGATGGATCTTGACGGACTAGAACTCTGGGTCGTATCTAACAAAATGAAATTCAATGTAGAGAAAAGTAAAGTTCTACACTTAGGCAAGAGAAACCAAAAGTACGCATATAGACTGTGTGAAGCCAGGCTTAATAGCAGTAACTGTGAAAGAGATCTTGGAGTCTTAGTGGACAACCAGCTAAATATGAGCCAGCAGTGTGAGGTGGCAGCCAAAAAAAGCCAATTCAGTCCTAGCTTGCATTAACAGTGGGATACAATTAAAATCAAGTGAGGTACAAATACCATTCTGTAAAGCCTTAGTAAGAACACACCTAGAATACTGCATCCAGTTTTGGTCACCACACTATAAAAAAGATGTTGAGACTCTAAAAAAAGTGCAGAAAAGAGCAACCACGATGATTAGGGGAACCATTCCTGTGGAACTAGTGGTGCCATTCTCAGAGACTTGGGAGGATGTTGGCTTTATTGGACTGGGCTGCACTAGGTGTGTGGTTAGCCCTGAGGTCCTGGGGCTGAGACAAACAGTGCCCATAGCATTTTTTCAGCTAGATGTGACTGTAGCTGTAACATAAGGGGAAACAACTGCTGGTCTTGAAACAGATCCCTAGGAGTATAAGGGACTTATGGAAATGATGTTTCCATACAATGTAAACTTCAGATGGCTGATACCTGAGGGAATACTAGTTACTTGGCATGAAAAAAGATACAGATTGGACTCACTAGACAAAGCAATGGAATTTTATGATCACCATTTTAATATGGATGATGGAAAGGAAGTGAGGGGACAAACAGAACATTAAGGTCAAGAAGAGTCGACAACAGAAAAAAAGTGTATACAACAAGAAGAAAGCAAAGTTGAGAAAAAAAAGAACAAGCAGAGTGAGAAGGGGCAAGAGCAAAGGAACAGAGAGAATAAGAGCAACTAGGAGAATAAGACCTATATATGTGAAGCAAGGCAAGAAGAAGTAAAGATGCTATCAATTAACATAAATGGATTGAATTCCCCCATGAAAAGGAAAAAAATATTCACAAAACTACAAATACTAAGATTAGATATTACAAGAAGCATTAAAAAGCATCATAATAAATTGGAATAGCCTAAACTGGGGGAATTATACCCTTCATTATCACAACAAAAGAAAAGAGGGGTGGTGTTATATATTAAAGAAACAATAAATGCTAAACAAATTTTAAAAGATGAAGAAGGGAGAATTTTGATGGTGGAAGTGACATTAAATCAAAAAAAGACACTTTTAGTTGCGATATATGTGCCAAATAATTGACAGGAAGAATTTTATAAAAACTTCGCAAGAAAATACTTGAAACAGTATGAAAATATTTGTCTCATAGGAGACAGTAATGCAATGGTTAATACAAAACTTATTATAAAAGTAGTAAAATAAGCAAAAAAACAAGAAAGATTTTACTTAGAACCTTTTTTAAAATGACAGAAGAATTATGTATACAGGATACTTGGAGAGAAATAAACCCAGGGAAAAATCATATACATTTTACTCTAACAGGCATCAATCTTGGTCTAGAATTTGGTTGTCAGCGGAATTAAGCACAAGTGTGCAAGAGATGGATTTAGAAACAAATCTATGGGCCAACCATAATATAATAAAAATTAGTTGGAAGGGATGAAAGAGAAGAGTAAGATGGATTTTAAATCAATCTATACTAAAAGACAAAGAATTTATACAGATGATAGAAAAGGAAATGGGATTTTTAAAAAAGAGAACAGGAAAGGGGAGACTTTGTTCAAATACCTTCCTTAGCCGAGTGGATAGCACAACTCCAGAACACTCGGTCCATAAGGCATAAGGTGTTGGCAACCCACAGCTTCAGAGCTGCATGTGGCTCTTTCGCCCCTCTGCTGCGGCTCCCTGTCAAGTGATCCCACCACTGGCTGGCCCTGCCCCTCGCCCTCCTTCCCAGACTCCTCACCTGGCTGAGAAGTGACAATGGGGGATGGAGACTCACTCCATATTCCAGAGCGGGAGCAAAGCACACCTGTAGTTGCTGGGTCTCACAGAAGCTTCTTCCAGCGGCTCACTCTCACCTCCCAGATGTCAGTTGCTGTGATGCCCCACCTCTCCACTTCCCAGCTGGTCATCGGCATGCTGCTAGTCTGTCATCCTAAGTGGGCTCTGAAGTGGCAGCGGTAGCAGCAGCGCCAGAGCAACTGGTATGCACGGATTCAAGATGTGCACGTTTCTCCCAGCCTCTTCCTGTGGCTGGGGTGGTGACAGGCTTGTGGCCGCCAAGCGTAAGGGTCATGTCTTGGATGGAAGGGGGAGACTCCGCAGTTGCCAGGGAGCTTCTTGGTTGCCCTGCACCTGATCTGCTTCAGAGATGCTGCAGCTCCTGTCACTCTATTCACACATTGGCTCATCCTGGAGACTGAGTACTGGTTAAGTGTAAAGATCTGTGTCTATCTATGCCTGGCCCACTGGACCTTGCCAAGCACACAAGAATTGTTCATGTGCCCGATTTGTCCCAGATAAGTGGCTTTGCACCTACTTGGGCAAGTTACATTATTCTGTCTGTTCTTGTGCAAACACACACATACACACAGATTCAGAGTAATTAACACTGTAGCTTATTGAAACCTGAAACTGTTTCACCTTTTCACCTTGCACTTGACACCCCAGATTGTACCTATTTTAATTGAAGGAAAGCAGCATTTTGAAGTTTAAAGAATTGCTAGATTCGAAAAAACATAGAGGGAGAGTCCAGTACCTCAATGTGTGGAAATACTTTCCCCCGTCGCAATCTGAATGGGTGGATGCTAAACATGTCTGGACCCAAACTCCTCCAAACCTTTCTCAGAAAATACCCTGACAAACCCTAAATGAATCAATGTTTTTCTTTGGAAATATGCTACTTTGTTTTACCTGTGTATCTTTTGTTTTTTTGTTATATGGCTAAAGCCTCTGTTATGAGGGACTGAATGTTAGCCTGTATCTTCACTTATTTGTCAGCTTGCTGTGTGCTGCTATGGAAACAGGGGGAAGGAGGAAGGATCAGCACTGGGGGGACAGAATTGTGCAGGAGGAATTTTTCGTGACACTTTGTAAATGCCAGTTTGGAGTATTTATCATTTTCAAGACCAACTCTTCTAGCTTCAGAATAGAGTTTTTCCCAAAGTATCTTCTGGCAGGGGATTGAAATCTGGTTGTCTAGTCACAAGAAGGATGGGCTCAATTTGATGCTTCATGCTATTTTGCTTCAGATCTTGCTTGACTCAGATGTATTCACTTCTTTCCTAATAAAAGTATCTTTTCTCTAAAGCTATGGAGCCAAGGGTTTTTCTTTCCTAGGACCTGGATAGAGGCATCCCTGACACATCAGTTCTGATTGATCTAATGCAATAAAACTTTCAAGGGGAAAAATACATAGATATGCTGCCTATCCAAGCTATTTTCCAAAGCACCTGAAGGCCAGACAAAGAATAATGGATGGAAACTGAACAAGGAGAGATTCAACCTGGAAATAAGGAGCAGCTTGCCTTCAGAAGTTGTGGGAGTTTCATCACTGAAAGCTTTCAAGAAGAGGACTGCCGCTTCTGGTTGATATCGCAGCAGGAACGGATTGAAAATTAGCAGGCTTTGTTGAGCTGCGTGAAATCCATCTGGCAACCGCTATCGGGAATTGTAGGGAATTGTAGGGGCAGCGAAGAAGGTGCTTCGCAGACTGTGAGGAATTAGCAATTTCCTTGTCTGGTCAGAAGCAAGCTTTCCTGAGTGGCAGCAGGGACAATGGCCATTTTGGGGGCGGGGGCATTATAATGTTTAAGAATGCAAATAACAAAGACAGTTTATAAACCCCCAATTTATCCGAAAATCAGCTGTTTTTGACAAACTGTTTAACATTGGAACAAGGAAGGAGTGCCATCTACTGGAAGAAGAGGTGCACTACAGCGTGGGAACTGGCAGTAGAAGAAAGTAAACAGAGCATGGGGGAAAAAGCCTGACCTTGACTATATCTTAGAAGATAGATTTGGATACTTTGAAATATTGAGTGAGCTTCACCGCCCCTTTTTTTGAAGACTTTAAAGAGGAATTAAATTGTTAATAACTATACTCTATTAAAACAAATTATTGAATTGAGGACTGGAAAGATTGGAGAAAATATAGTGGACTAATTTACATTTGAACTATCAATGCTGTTTGACAGGTCACCATATGAGCAGTGGTGGGAATTCAAAAACATTTATTACCGGTTCTCTGGGTGTGGCTTGGTGGGTGTGGCAGGGGAAGGATACTGCAAAATCTCTATTCCCACCCCACTCCAGGGGAAGGATATTGCAAAATCTCCATCCCCTCCCCACTCCTGGGGGAAGGTTACCACCGGTTCTCTGAACTACTCAAAATTTCCACTAC
>JAOYMU010000020.1:34494502-34513533 GCA_025802295.1 Psammodynastes pulverulentus
TAATTACAACAAATCTATTAACACTATCTATGGAACTGGGGGGAGGGAAATCAAAAACCTACTAGGAAAAAAGAATCTGATAGATTAAATAAATAAATAAATAAATAAATAAATAAATAAATAAATAAATAAATGCCAATGGTATTTGCATTCTCTTTCTCTGTCCCTTATAATCCTAGTAATTTTCAACAAACTGCTCTCTTAGATTTTGCCTTGAACCTTTTGGCAGCTGTATCAGTTAGGGACAACTCTTTCACAGACTTATCATTCTTTTTTATTTAGGATAATTGATGGGAAGAACTTAGTACCTTTACTGCTGGAAGAAGTTCGACACTCAGAGCATGAATTCATGTTTCACTACTGTGGGTCACATTTACATGCAGTGCGTTGGTACCAAAAAGAGAGTATGTATAAATTGTCTCCCTTGAATATATGCTGTACATTTCCAGTTAAGTGAATGTGTATGTGTGTATGTGTGTGTGGCAGACCTCCACTCTTTTCTTTTTCCTCAATTTAATCAATATGCCACACCATATAGCTTCTGTGCCACAATTTGACTTGGAATGCCAATATATTATTTTGCATACCCTTCTATATCCCCTTCTTCTGCCAACCTAGCAGTTCGAAAGCATGTAAAAATGCAAGTAGAAAAATAGGGACCACTTTGGTGGGAAGGCAACAGTATTCCGTGCGCCTTTGACATTTAGTCATGCTGGCCACATGACCACGGAGACATCTTTGGACAGCGCTGGCTCTTCGGCTTTGTAACAGAGATGAGCACCGCCCCCTAGAGCTGGAAACAACTAGCACATATGTGCGAGGGGAACCTTTACCTTTAAATAATAATATTAACGAGTATTAAATACTAATATTAAATGCTTACACATTTTCCTCCAAACCAATTCAGGCAGCTGATTGTGCTGATTAGTCCTTAGCAGAAGAGCCTTAAACAGCAAAAAAATGAGAGAAAACTTTGAGCCTTATTAATTACAGACAAAGAACAAAAGATGCTAAAGGTAATAAAAGCTGGACCAGAGACATGGTGATGCAAATCAGTTGGCCTGCTTCTGCACACGAAGACCTCAGGTAACTCAAGGGTGGACTTTATTCCTAAATATTCTTCCATCCTATTTCTAGAATCTGATGAATCCAAATGCTTACACTTTCTAAAAACATTTCCTATGGTCCTGCTGCCAGAACTGTGGGTACATTCTGAATATATCTTTCCTCTTTCTTTCAACTATGATAGGGTATTTTCCTCTTTTTTTTTTGCTACAGAATAAATCTGCAGTTGTGCCTGAAAAATATAGTAATCAACAATCAAATTACATATTCTTTTCTAAAACGTTTGGGAGGTGACAGCATCTGCCAGAAAGAGCACCCTTAGTATTCTCTGAACTTGCTTGTTTGCTTGCAGATGTTTCATTAACTGGTTAGGTAACTCATCAGTACTAGTAAGTATGGATTACACACACACACACACACACACCCCGCTTATATACAGAAGCTTGCCCTGCTGGTCAGTGATGGAATCCTCCTGATTTGGCCCTAATTGGGTGAACCAGTAGCTCCGATGAGTGGTAGCGATCAATGTTTGGGCGGTTTTTGGGCCCTCCCACCTGCCCTTGCTCTTTGGTGAGTTTTATCCGCTCAACTAATTGGCATGGCAGAGCGGATTGCCGTGCTAAAGCAGCTGAGAGGTGCTTTAGCTGGGATTTGTCCAAGCTGTACATGCACACACGCGATAACTGAACCGGTAGCACTGGTAGAAAACCACTACTGCTGCTGGTGTTGATAGGGTATATGTTTCTTCTTGGTAGTTCCTTGATTAGAACATTGTTTTCTGTTTAATTGCTTTCCTAATGTTAATCCCTGCTTATTTGAGTGTTGGCTGCTGGAGAAGGCATGTTCTGGATTTTTTTGTTCCAAGCTGACACTTATTTCTTTCATCGCTTTCTGTTGTCTCTTTTGAATAGTGTGTAAATATGATTTATTTTTGTCTGTTGCTTATTGATGGCTAATTTGTCTGAATGCCAAGCTTCTAGGAATTCTCTTGCGTTTTTGGCTTAGTCTAAGATACTCGCTGTTTCCCAATTGAGACTGTAGCTGAGTCTGTCCATGTGTTATGAGTAGCAACTGCTTCTTATTTTTGCTGTGCTAGTCCCCTGCAATTCAAGCTTTTGCTTGGTAGCAGCATAGGCCATGACATCAGAGCTTCCAAGATGAAGAATACAATGCTTTGACCGATTATAATCCTCTATCCCTTGCTAGGAAGAAAGTCCCTTGAACTTGGTGAAGGACCTTTGGGATTGCAATATTATTTCCATACCTGATAACTGTAAATCTTTTATATTTTATTTGTGTATACCTATTATAATAGTTCATGAAAAAGATGACAGGCATGTTCAGAACAAAGAAGGATTATAACACAAGAATTCTAATTAACGCACGTTTTAGTTCACATTGCAAAAGTGTCAAGGGAATTGTGAGAGTCAAGGAAGGAGAGAGACTGCTGATTAACTGCAAACTTCTGGCTTTCCCGAGTTCTGCTGTTTTCCTAAGTGCTGTTTGATTACCTCTTGTATATGAGTAGAGCATGGCTCTTTCTGACCTACCTGAGGCAGCTCAAGAGGATATACAAGGCGCATGGTTTTCAAAGAATATGCTCAGATGAATGAGTGATCAGGGAAAGCAAAATGGAGTTTAGTGGTGGGTGCACTTTTTTCTATTTTAACTGAATGTAGATCAGGACCAGGAGAAAAGAACACAAAGGGATAAGCAGGAGGCCAGATGGAACAAGAAGCTACAACAGAGAGGCTATAGGCAGTTGTCACTCAAAATCTCAAATGTTTCTATGCCAATGCACAAAGTAAGGAAAATAAGTAGTAGTTAGTTAGTTAGTTTACTTACTTTATTGTCATTGCACCTCGTACAACAAAATTAAATACCTTCTTCAATGTTCATTATGATTGTAAAAATAAACACAAAGACACATCCTTCACATTCTATACAATTAAATTGAAAACCCCTGATACTGCATTAATATTGCACTATACAATAGAATTTAATAGTTACTGCCCTGTGATAGAAGCTGTTTTTCAGCCTATTTTTCCTTGTTTTTATTATCCTGTACCGTCTGCCATATGGTAATAGTTCAAAAAAAGGATGCCCAGGATGAGATGGATCTTTGAGAATGTTTTGAACTTTCTTAAGGCAGTGGGAGCTATAACGCTCTTCCAAAGAGGGAAGAGGGCAACCAATCATCCTCAGGGCAATGATGTTAACCCTCTGGAGTGCTGTCCTATCTGCCACTGTGCAATTGGCAAACCAGACACAGGTGCAATAAGTTAAGATACTCTCTATGGCGCAGCGGTAGAAGATCACCAGCAGTTTTTCATTCAGTTATTGTTTTCTGAGAAGCCTCAGGTAGTAGGGAGTAGGGAGAGCTATAGATCCTAATTCAGGAAAACAAATCCTATGGGATAGGCACTGCTTGAAATCGGTGGTATGATGGATGATACTCATGAATGGCACATAACATGGAAGGAAAATATTTGTTTAAAAAGTTGGGAGCATAGCATTATATATGAAGAAGGGAAAAATACATTCAGACACAGCACTTGTCCAGAAATTCAGGAATAGGAACATGGAAATCTTGTTGAAAATGTCTGGATAAGAATAAAAGAGAAACAAATGTGATAATATTTTGGGTGTTTTCGATAGACTGCCTAGTCAGTAGAATATATAGATGAGGGATTTCTGTTTTAGATGACTATTTTTTCCCAAATAATAATGTGATGGTGATTATGAGCTGTGGTGGCACAGTGGTCAGAATGCACTATTGTAGGCTAACTCGCTGCTCACTCCAGGAGTTCAATTCTGAGTGGCTCAAGGTTGACTCAGCCTTCCATCTTTCCGAGGTCGGTAAAAGAGCCAGGTTGTTGGGGGCAATATGCTGGCTCTGTAAACCACTCTTAGAGAGGGCTGTAAAGCACTATGAAGTGGTATACAAGTCTAAGGGCTTGCAATTGCTATTATGGGAGATTGCCATTATCCTGACTTTTGCTGTGAATTGAATTCCACTAAGAGTCAGAGTTCTAACATATGGTGGTCCTCTTTTGCTAACCACTTCATTTGTCAGCAGGTGGGGAAAAGAACAAGAGAGTCTGTTATCCTCACCAACACTGAGAAATTGGTTAAAGAAGGAAAGCTGACTCGAACCTTGGAAGAAAGTAACTTGTGATATTCACAGGTGGAGGAACTGAAAACAATAATAACTTAGTAGATCTAAAGAATTACCTAGACAAGCAAAGCCTTGATGAAGTCTCAAATGGAATTCTCTTCAATGAATTAGTCTGTGCTAGATGATGCTACTGTTAGGAGTGTTCATTATCAGTTACCAATAACCATTCCCAAAGCATACTTGTTACCACATCATTACAGATTAGAGGGAAGTATTGTGTGGCATGCCACGGGGCTCTAATCTGGGCCTCATGTTTTTCAAATTAAAGAAGTTAAAGGGATGTTTTTGTAAGTTTGACACAAGTTGGAAACATGGATTTAGAGAACTGAAAGAAAATATAAAAGTTAGATGGACCTGAGCAGTGGGTTTTATATACGTATATCTCTCTATATAAAAGCAAAATACCACTTACTCATTATCACAAAATCTCCGGAACCGTAAAGCCTACAAACTTGAAATTTGGCATGTTTGTTCCTCTTGGCTTCTAAGAAAGGATTTTTTGAAATGACCATCAGAACATTAGTATTTTCTGATGCTAAGGAGTTCTACTCCCCTCTCCCCACCTGAAAAATCTGTTCCAACTGCAGTTGAGCTAAGCCACGCCCAGGCACCTTGCTGTCTCCTTCTTGCTCACACAGCAAATACTGTTTCACTTTCCAAACACCTCTCAACTCTCTCACACACTGACAGGATGCTAGCCAGATGAATACCGATGGATGCTGGTAGGCAGAGGCAGAATTTTTTTACCCCTTATTTTCCTCCCCAAAAACTTGCCCAATCACATAGTTTCGTAGCAAAGCACAGGTACCTTGCTAGTACTGCATATAATTCCACACAGCAGAGACAGTCTTAGAACAATCATTCCACTATGTGTAACAGGAAATGGGAATACTTCCCCGTCACCCCAAGTTTGAGTCTGCTGTGTTGAATCCAGACATCACTGGCAGATAAAAGAGGTTTCCAAAATGTAAGAAGGGGATGTTTCCCAATAGTCTTGATAGATAAGGCAGACATCACAAGAAGCCAGAGAATGTTCTGTCTGTGTTCCCCCCCTCCTGAGAAACTCAGGACTTTGTCTCGGACTATCCCTACAATGGAAGGTCTTTTCGGATCATGCGGAGTTAGAAGATAATAAATTACATGAAAACAGAGGGCAGGGATTTGGCTCTTAGGAGATCTGAGATCGATGGGATACTTCTGTAGGGAGGACCAGTTTGTGTAATAGGTTGGATTGGCATCTTCGCCAATAGTTGCAAAAGTAGAATTATGAAGTTGCCCGGTGTTGTCAGATTGGCGCTATCCATGGTGAAATTACTATTTTGGGGGTTATCTTGATTTTTTTTTTCTTTTGGATTCTGTTGATGTTTTTATTTCTGTTTTCAATTTTTTTTATGAAAGTAAACCACCATGAGTCACATCTTTTAGAAGCTATAGATCAACTTGTCAATACTTAGAATGGGTGCTATAACAGGTTCATTTATAATCCTTTTATGATGAGATGCGTTATGTTTCTCTTTAAAGGACTACCCCCAAAGTGAATATATAAAACTGTGAGTCCATTTATTTTTTATAGTGATAGTCAAGCAGTTGTGTTAATCCATATGTGCGGTATCAATGGAGACTCTGCCATTTTTTAAACCAATTGATTTAAACCCTTGTTTGCAGAACAAGACAGTAGAATGGTTGCAACGTTAGATTCTTATAATGCTATTAATTTCATGATGAAAGAAAACTCAATTAAATGATCAGAGTGATTGGACCTAGTCAGCCAATTCAGTCCATTCAGTCTGTTTTAGTTTATATATGACTGAATCAACCTTATTTTAATGTAACAAATAAACAGAATTTTAGGTGATATATAAACATGTCATTATAGCAGATGCTATTTCAGAAGAAGTTTTCCGACTTCTGCAAATGTAAGAGGAAAGGGCATTTCCTTAGGTAGTTCTTGCCATCTGCAATGATACCTGTTTTCTAAAATAATTAACCTTTAAAAAAATGCAATCCACATCATTGTGGATGTTTTTTAGCCATGCAAAATGACTTTTAATAAACTGGTTGAAAAGGATGAATGAATTTCAGTTGACCTTAAAAAAATTGCTTTTAGCTATATATACCCATAATGAATAAATGAAAACATATCAACGAACTTTCTTAAGATTGAAAAAAAATTGGTGTGCCAAGATACAATACCAACTTCTTTTTAATAATATGCACAATCACTGGGAGTTTTTCTTGTGCAAACTCTGCTGTAATTCATTTCTCCTTATTCTGAACTGCTGAGAATATGAAATTGGGGAAAAAGCAGCATTCTTCATGAAATCTTTCATAATCTGCTGCAAATTTCTATACAGAGTTATTTGGGAGTAGGGTGTACTCATTGGAGCTTACTCCCTTTTAAAGATGTTTAAGCTCACGATTATACTCTGGAAAATGTGTTTCAAATATGCATGGAATTCATCGATAGTGTGAATCTTTGTATAAATTACTGCAACATTACAAGAGCTCAGGATAGTTGTCCATACCGTGTCTTTCATATAACGAAAGTTTTTGAATGATCGCTTCAAAACACATCCTTTGTATACATTTTCTTTCAGGACAACAGCTAAGAGGTCAAACAGGGAGTGTTCGTGTTAGAAGACCTACTTAGCTGTATTAACAAATTGTCCTTGTCTGTGATAATATTCCTGGTTGGTATCTTTCATTTGGGAAAGGAGAGCGTGTGTAGCACTCTAAGATTTTATGCAAACTGTGAGTATAATATCTGCTGCATAAATCTGTCTCATGGGAACATGTGCTTTTAATTTCCCTTATTTTGCAAAGCAAGATTTAGCCCTGCATGGTAGGAACTCAAACCTGAACTCAGCAAATTTGCTTCATAGGAGTCCTGACTCCTTAGTCTTTTCTACCCAGATTTTCCTATGTGAAGTCCGCAGAGAGGAGGTTGTAACACATGTAAAAAAAACCTTGAAAACTTTCAAATGTGCAGGGAATCCATGGATAATATCAACCCTAGCATAATAATTGTAACCTCACCAGATTTCAGAATTGCTGTCCAACTTGTCTTTTATGGTGGTTGAATTGTCATTCCCAGGTATAGCTTCATAGCTTGTCCCAAAGGTGCTTTTTCAAGAGGCAATTAGACTTCCTGTGCTTTTCCTTGAAGACGTTTTGCTTCTCATCCAAGAAGCTTCTTCAGTTCTGAAGAAGCTGAACTGGAGAAGTTTCTTGGATGTGAAAGCAAAGCATGTTCAGGGAAAAACAAAGGAAGTCCAGTTGCCTCTTGAAAAAGTTCTTTTGGGACAACCATGACCTGGATGACTGAGAATCTTTATAACTTTATAACTCTGCCTCCCACTGTGTCTAATGATAAGAGCTAACTCTGAGTGAGAATTGTAGAAAGACCTTGCATAACTTTTAGAGAAGTGGACTGGAGTGTGTAGCTCCACACTGCATTCAAATTTCTGCTGTTGTTTTGTTTATTGCAAATATCCTTCTGTTGTGATAACCACAGGGCATTTATCCCCCCCCCCCAATATGTGAGTAAAACAGCCTGCCAGAACTATCCAATTATATATTTCTAGGATAGGTATGGTGCATATCAACTGATGATATGCAATTATTAATAATCCACAGCATGATCATGAAGATTCAGATCCACACATTTTTTAGAGAAGGACAGGATCTTCTCTATGAGAACCAGGTAAAAACATGTAAAGTATGCCCAGCAGTCTCTGGAATAGGGATAAGACTATTTCCTAAGTTAGGCAAAAAAGACTAAATCAACTCCTGTCCCAATTTATTCATAAATCCAACAGAAAGGAATCCAAAATCGTTGTGAACAAATAATGCAATAACTTATTAGACTTAGCAACACACGCTTAGCAACAGCTCTAACCTTTGAAAATACTTACGGGATAATTTTTGGACTCAAGTCAAGTGGGCCTTTCCTCATCATTGGCCATCTGAAGTCGCATATAATCCAGCCAATGCAGTCTTCTAAAGATGGGAATAGCTTCCAAGGTCAAAAATTGAGACCCACCAATCAGGATCTCAGATAAGTCATCAGGTGCCTTTTAGTTGATTCCTACAGAACCTGTTTGGTGTAGGGGTAGTCATAAGAAAATTACCTAGATAGAATGTGAATTCATGAATGTTTCAATTGGTTTGTGTATTTTGTTTAGAGAAATGGTCTAACAAGTGAGGAATATTAATCTGGATTTACTATATGTACCTTTTCTTTAGAGGAAACTAGATTTTTCCTCCAAAAATATCCGAAGTGGAATGAATATTCTCTAATAATGGACTATCAATTTTAAAAAATTGTTGATTAATATGTGGCAGGCTAAATTTTAGTAGCAGCCAAAACAACTTTGGGCAAGTCCTCCCTCCATCTTGCAACAATACAGGTCAGTCTTGCCCTCCAGATATGTTGGGATATGGCTTCTATATTGCATAGCTGGGAATTATGGGAGTTGAAATCCATAATTGGTGAGTATTAGATTAAGAAGATTAACAAAGGCTTGGAGGGCTTTTGTTTTGATTCCACTTTGGTTTCCCTATGAAGTAGCAAATTCCACCATATCCAAAGCTCTATAGAAGGGC
The DNA here is from genome assembly GCA_025802295.1 of Psammodynastes pulverulentus. Lineage (NCBI taxonomy): Eukaryota > Metazoa > Chordata > Lepidosauria > Squamata > Psammodynastidae > Psammodynastes > Psammodynastes pulverulentus. Next base: position 34,503,351 of record JAOYMU010000020.1, read on the forward strand.
ATTTCCTCCCATGTATAACAGAAAAACCAGAGCCATTTAATTCTATTTAATTCTAATTTTGAGGGTAAGCAGATATTATTTCCAGGGAATTGGTTTCTTAAGATTCCTCAGCCTTCTCAATGACTGGAAAACCATGACAAATCATATTTATGATGGGAATAAAATCAACATTTCATTTTATAGCTTCATAACGTAATCTTGCATCCCACAAAACAACATATCAGTGCGATGAAGCGTGCCAATTTTTGATTGTAATCGGTTGTAAACCAAAAAAGAGACACTTGCAAAGTGGTGGTTCTGGGTGAATGATTCTCCAATTATGCATAACTTTTCAACAATATTTAATTTTTCCACTTTAATTGCACAGAAGTTGACACAAGTGGGGAATATTATATCTAGTCATCTTGTCTGCTATTGATTGTTACTTTGCTAATGTGCCAAGCGTTAAATATGAAAGAGCAGTATAAAAAAAAAAACACTACATTTTTTTTAGAAACCATAAACCTAATCCAGAGAGTGCAATAATTTATAGGCACATGTTCCAGTTTTTGTACAAAATATTTGGTAGGAGAAGATGGAAAATGAAAATAAAATAAATATATAGCATACTTTAGGGCTGTGGGCAATCTAAGTCTGCCAAAAATCCAAATTCTTTATCAAAGAAATACAAATTCTCTGACCAGAATGAATTGTTCAAATTAAACCTTATCATTGCACATGGTTATTTAATTTCAATATTTTTTTCCCTCCTGCTTCTAAGATTGAAGTTTTGCAAAAGTTTTAGCATTTGTTTCCCCCTGACAAAGTGCAAAGGTGTCAACATGTATAACGTTGAAGACCAGTACAGATACACGTATATAAAATATTGTTTTGTTAATGAAGAATTAGCTTCTGGTTCAAACTCTCACTGTGTACTTAAAAAGAATAGTAGTGAAAAAATGATATGGTCATTATAATGATGGCAATAATAATTTCATGTATATGCATCCTTTCCAATCAAAATAATAAGCACAATGAAAATTCAGCATTACTGCAGAAATGGCTTCCATAATTTTGGGGGTGGGCAAGATCACTGTTGATACAGGTAGTCCTTGAGTTATGCCCACAAGTTATGTTGCTAAGTGAAACATTTGTTAAGTGAATTTGATCCCATTTTATTACTTTTCTTGCCACAATTGTTAAGCGAATCACTGAAGTTAAATTAGTAACACGGTGGTTAATGGAATCTGCTTTCCCCATTGACTTTGCTTGTCAGAAGGTCATGAAAGGAGGTCACATGACCCCGGGACGCTGCAACTGTTGTAAATGTGAATCAGTTGCCAAGCATCCGAATCAGAGGTGGTATTCAGCAGGTTCTGGCCAGTTCTGGAGAATGGGTAGTGGAAATTTTGAGTAGTTCAGAGAATCGGCAAATACCACCTCTGACTGCCCCTGCCCCCATCTATTCTCTGCCTCCTGAGTCCCAGCTGATCGGCTGGGTCTTCTTTTGTTGCCCTGCACAGGAGAACAGAGCTGGAAAGCAGGTTAGTGGGGTGGGGAGAGAATGGGATTTTGCAGTAACCTTCCCCCAGAGTGGGGAAGGAATGAGATTCCTTCCCCACTGGAACTGATCACATAATTTAAGGCTGCATTAATTTTTCTGAAAAAGAGTGACATAGATTGGATCTATGTTTTTAATCTTCTTTTATCCTCCCCAAAGTAAGCATAGATCTGGATAAGGAAATGACCATAATATTAGGGATGAACTTATTGATTTCCTAAAAGAGGTTTTATTGGGTTTACCTCAAAGTGGACTCTTTCAAAAGCATGTGTGCAATCTGATATCAAGAGATTCAGTTGTTCTGCCCTTGTTGGACTCAAGTCCAAAGACAACACAGTGAAATCTAATTGAGTCCAATTCTTTATTTGCTTACACCTAACAGACTGACTCTTGCCAGATTAAAGTTATATCCATCTAACCTTCTTTCTTAGTTTTTGAATTTCTTCCTTTTTAATTCATTATACAATTGCTTTAGCTTTAAAAAAAACCTGCCACATTGTCCTTCATTCATTTGCATTCCTATTCAAATTAATGACATACTTAAGTAGACAAGTGTATTAAGCTAAATTGCAAAATACCTTTAGCTATCAGCATATGATTTGACTTCTAAATATTGCCTAATTGCACGCCACTTAACAAGTGTACAGCAATTTAAATATCACATCGTAATTTATAACCTAATATAAGTTCTGCGTTACCATGAAAGAAGATCTAACATTGGCTATTTATTAAGATGTCATATCTTGAGAAATGATTATTCTATCAATGGATGTCATTTCATTTGTCAGACTGTTATCTTGGTTTGGAACAACTCTTATTTTATTTTTCATTCACATAATTTTTGGTTTCATTTGATCAAAAGTACCCATCTTGGAGGCACTGGTTAAAGACAGTTTTGTATGTTATAACTCTGGATTTTGGAGCTGTGTATCAGGTGGGAAGACAAGACTTCAATCATCCAGGGCTGGTTCTAGGATTATGAAGGCTGTTAGTCATGGTAATTTAAGTTCCTACCCACAAGATGAAAAAAAGAATAGAAAGGATTATAAAACTGAAGTGTGTCTTAGACTCTATGATCTTCTTGGACGCTGAAGGCCAGGTGGAAGTGATTCCATTGCCAAGCCAATGAGGTCTGCTGGACTTTACGCCCAGGCAAATAGACAATATTTCCACTTTCTGGAACTGTCTCTGGTGCTGAATGAAGGCTGGACAGGTACATTTATTTATGAATGTGTTTCAATTCATATCTGACTGATTTCCAATGACTCTGGGTGATTCACAGGAAAGCATAAAAGAATACAACAATAAAAACAATGCAACAATAGAAGAGGCGAAGAAGACAGAACCAGGCAGCAAGAAAAATACACTTACTCCTGGAAAGGGACCCATCTTAGCCAAAGCAATGAGTGATGAGCCAGGTCTTCAGGGTTCTCTGAAACGCTAGTAGGGTGGTATCCACTGAAATCCTGAGGGAAATTTCATTCCAGAAGGCATGCTCTGAGCCCAGAGAAGATACACTTCTAGGCTCCTGATGGATGGCGTTCTTTAATTGAAGGAATTCAGACATGCCAACCCTGACAGATGAATTGGCTGTGCCAATACTAGAGGAGATTTTCTTGATTGTCTTTTCCCTTTCTCTCCTCATTGCCTATAATGCAGACAGTGAACTCCTTCACTTCTCTTCCCACAAGTGTTATAATACCATCTAAACACAGTGGTGTCAAACTCAAGTCCCATGGACTGGATCCGGCCCATGGGGTGCTTAGATCTGGCCCACGGGCCTGCCCTGAAAACAGTTAAGGATGGTCCGTGGTGCCTCTGCCAGTGAAAAGGGAGTCGGGAGGGCCACACACAGCCCTCCGGGCTCTGTTTTGGGCCACAATGGTCTCCTGCAATCCGCTGCCAGTGAAAAAAGAGCTCAGGAAGGCTGCACAGCAGAGGGCTGCAGGAGGGTGTCATGGCCCAAAACTGAGCCCAGAAGGGCTGCGCACAGCCTCCCCAAGCTCCCTTTTCACTGGCAGAGGGCTGCAGGAGGCCTTAGCGTCTGAAAATGGAGCCCAGGAAGGCCGTCGTGGCTGAAAATGGAGCCTCGATGAATGACATTGAGCTGGTGACACCCTCCCTGGCCATGCTCACCCTGGTCACATCCACCTGCCCCCCCAAGGTCAAACACAACCCTGATGCAGCCCTCAATGAAATCAAGTTCGACACCCCTGATCTAATGGGAACTTCAAGCATCATAGTTCCCTGATGCCTGAGTTTTGCCATACAATTTCAACAGGAGGACATCAGCGCCTTGATGTCAGTCTGTCTCTGGAAACTTCCAATGAAATCACTGAGCTGCTTGGCATTGCCATCTTGCCAATTTGGAATTAATCCAAAGAAGAAAAATATTACTTTTAGCACCTCTGCAATATCCTGATTCAACCAAGAATATAAAGTATGTATGTGCAGGACTGGAAACTTCTATCCGCTCAAGTTCTGCCATTGCTTAATGACGGAATGCTCTGGCGTCCATTAGCATTTGAACATACTGTCTTGGAATTCTGGAATTTGTAGTCCCAGAGGACATCAGTTTGAGGAAGGATGGAGTAATGCAGGTCTCTCCAACCTTGGCAACTTTACAATGTGTGGACTTCAACTAGCTGGCTGAGGAATCCTGGGAGTTGAAGTCCACAAGTTGTAAAGTTGCCAAGGTGGGAGACCCCTGGAGTAATGCATAAGTCATTAATTAACAAAGAACTAAGATCTGAAATTGATTATTCCACAGAAGGAGGCAATCTCAGAGATACATTCATCTCCCCCCAGAATAATTCTGAATTTTACAGACAGATGTGCTTAGAAAATAAAAATTGCAAGTACCCGTAGTATGAGATTTTATTAGGAAATTATTTCCCACCAATTTAGGTAAATTGTCTGGGAGCAAGAACTATTTTACACACCTATTTCTCAAAGAAATTACAGCTGTGTTAATTTGCGAAAAAATATTCCCAACTCTAAACGCCATTTTAGATGTTTTTTTGAACTGCAAACAGATGGCTGAAAAAGCTGCTTAATATTTTTAGATTGTTTTGCTTATCCCTCCCGCTATTGAATTTAGCAATATTAAAGAATAGTCATGGAAATCTCAAAAGTTTGTATATTGTTTTGCATAGTTTGGTTAAGTCCAATAGAATTGGGTTTACTTGATATAATGCTATTATAGTTTTGGGATCGTCTTGCAAATTGAGAATTTTAAATCCTGGAGCTTTTCCTTTTCCTGGGAGAAGGATAGTTTGCAACTCCAAAAAAAATGAATTTCTGTTTGCATGTGTATTCACTGATCTTTTTTTAAAGAGTGTAGTCCTTGGCTGCAAAAAAAGGGCTACTCACTTTTGCATTAAATAAAAGACAGTTGTTTCTCAAGCTTATTGGGGGAACGTTTTGACTGAGAAGTAAGTAAACTTAGAGTTGTTCCAGTGAAAACGTAGCATTTTGTCTTTGCCATTACTAAGGCATTCCCTTTTTGGCTGTAACACCATTGCAGAAGATTGTTTCACCCATGAATGCTAGTATTATGATTCTTTACATTTAAGGTAAATAATTCTCACATTAGAAAGACAATATTATATGGAGCTGATAACAGGAAATGCTGCAAACATTTCCATTTTAGCCTAATAATTTAACTGTCTAGCCTTATTTTGTGCATACATATTTTCTCTTTCAATAGCAATAGTACTTAGACTAATATACTGCTTCATAGTGCTTTACAGTCCTCTCTAAGCAGTTTCCAGAGTCAGCATATTGCCCACAACAATCTGGGTCCTCATTTTACCAACCTCGGAAGGATGGAAGGCTGAGACAAGCTTGAGATGGCGAGAATCGAACTGTCAAACTGCTGGCAGCCGGCAGTCAACAGAAATAGCCTGCAGTACTGCATTCTAACCACTGCGCCACCACGGCTCTTTCCTCAGCTTCGCTGGTGCTCACATCTTAACAATAGCAATAGCATTTAGACTTATATGCTGCCCCATAGTGCTTTAGAGCACTCTTTGGGCAATTTATAATGTCAGTATTATTTGCATATTGCTCCCAACCATTTGGCTCCTCATTTTACCAACCTTGGAAGGATGGAAGGTTGAGTCAACCTTGAGGCCCATCCAGTGGTGGGATTCAAAATATTTTACTACTGGTTCTGTGGGCATGGCTTGGTGGGTGTGGCATGGCTTGGTGGGCATGGCATGGCTTGGTGGGTGTGGTTTGGTTGGCGTGGCAGGGGAAGGATACTGTAAAATCTCATTCTCTCACCACTCCAGGGGAAGGATACTGTAAAATCTCCATTATCTCCCCACTCCTGGGGGAAGGTTACTGCAAAATCCCCATTCCCTCCCCACCCCACTAACCTGCTTTCCAGCTCTGTTCTCCTGCACAGGGCAACAAAAGAAGACCCAGCTGATCAGCTGGGACTAGGGAGACAGAGAACAAATGGGGGTGGGGCCAGTCAGAGGTGGGATTTGCCGGTTTTCTGAACTACTCAAACTTTCTGCTACCGGTTCTCCAGATCTGGTCAGAACCTGCTGAATACTACCTCTGCCACGGTTCCATGCAACTTTTGTATATGTTGAATCGTTCCTGCAGTGAGTTGGCTGTGGCAAGTTATGCCATTCTGGCAGACATGGGTCACACCCTCTTTACACCCAGTTGTAAATGGTCTTTTCCTTCGCACCAGTGATTCTATGTTGGTTGAGAGTACTGAACGAGCATTCTGGCAAAAGATCTTCTTCCAGAGGTGGAATGCTGCCGGTTTGGGCTGGTTTGAGCGAACCGGCAGCTCCGGTTTGAGCTGGTTCGGCAAACCAGTAGCTCTAATGATCAGCTCGGCTCTGATTTGGTTGTTAGAAAAATAATCCAGATTTTTTTTTTTTTAACAGAGATACAAATATTTCCCGAACCAAGCCACCCTGGTTTGGACAATGTCAAAAATAATAATTGTGCCAGTTAAACCGTCTCCACCACTAATGTAGACATAATCACATTTATTTTCCTCCTCCTCATTCTCATCCCATCCTCACTCCCCCACTTTTTCTCTTGAAATTTCTCAGCAAGAATTACTTACATTTTGCTGACTGGATTGAATGACTATATTCCAGCCTGAATTGAGATAAAGGGTGGTTCCCCCCCCCTTTTTTTTTGTCTGCATTCTTCCCCTGGCAAGTTTCATGTATAATAAAGAGAACATTTACAGCTAACTGGTAAATAAGTAAGTAAGTAAGTCAGAAAAAACTCTACATTCTCGATATTTATTTGCTGAAGGGCACAAACGAATATGAACCGTGTCCCTGCTTACATTTTAAATAATCAAGGTATTTTACTTAGGCAAAATACGATAATTTTGAGCCAGGAATTAAAAGTATTTGGGTTACTGTAGAACCCCAAAGGCAATTGCTGTTCAACTAGGTTTGCATATTTGTTCCATTGATTTACATAACCAGGGTGGGCTGCAGACAACTGCAAAATTACATTGTTCTTGAGTAACAGCAGTATTTTTTTAAAAAAATTCCCAGGGTAGTCCAATGGACAATAAGAAAAACATTGATGAAAAGCCTTAAATTTGCAGGCATTTCAGCAATGATCCATCATTTTTTTTATCAGACTGCTCACTCTGCTCACCAGATTCAAATAATGATATTGATCGGCAAAGGAGAACACAATTCTTATTCTGAATTTTGAAGAAATACACCCTTTCTCCAAACACAAGGCCTTTGAAAAAGACTTTAATGGTGGCGCGGTGGTTAGAATGCAGTATTGCAGGCTACTTCTGCTGCCGGCAGTTCGACAGTTCGATTCTGACCGGCTCAAGGCTGACTCAGCCTTTCGTCCTTCCGAGGTGGGTCAAACGAGGACCCCAGATTGTTGGGGTCAAGAGGATGACTCTGTAAACTGCTTAGGGAGGGCTGTAAAGCACTGTGAAGCGGTATATAAGTCTAAGTGCTATTGCTAGTCGGTTCTAATATGGTAGCTTGGATGGTGCTATTCTTCACGAGTTGTATTCTAACACCAAGAATTTGCTGTCTTAGAAGACAAGGAATTTGCAGCGATCAGGAGAAAACAGGAAAGTTACCTTAAGGTGCAATCTTTGGGAACTCAATATGTGGAGTTTAGCTCCAGCAACCAACAATATCCTTAAGAGTATATGTACTTTTTACACCACCTCAACTGGGGAATATAGAAAATTGAGCGAGTTTTGCACCGTTGCTTCCGTCCCAGAGATGACGTATTAAGAAAGGCAGGGAGAGTAAATGTCAGAGGAGAGATTTTGCTCGTCCCCTAGCAACTGCTCACAGTTGCAGAAAGCTTGAAAAACACACCTCAAAAACAGAAAATAATTAGTTTAGGAATCGGGAATGTGGATCACACGAGGCACAAATTCAAGCCCAAAACATTTTCCCCCAAATTAGCAAATCCTTCAGCACTTTTAAGGCTCAAGAACGTCTAATAGCTTACCTAAGGGAACTTTAAAAATAAAATCACTGCCAACTATAGGTTGTCCTCAACTTACAACCATTAGTGACCATCCGAAGTTATAACGGAACTAAAAAATGTGATTTATGAGTATTTTGGGCATAAGAGCCTTGGTGGCGCAGAGGTTAGAATGCAGTAATTGCAGACTTCTGCTTACAGCCAGCTGCCTGCAATTTGGCAGATTGAATCTCACCAGGCTCAAGGTTGACTCAGCCTTCCGTCCTTCCGAGGTGGGTAAAACGAGGACCCAGATTCTGGGGGCAATATGCTGATCCTGTAAACCGCTTAGAGAGAGCTGTAAAAAGCACTATAAAGCGGTATATAAGTCTGTGCTATTGCTATAGCAAGGAGTTTCTGATTAAATCCACTTGCTAATTTGGAGAGAGAAGTTTATCCCCATAATAAGATGGGGGCCGGCTTTTTTTTTCATATCAAACTTTCTTGAAAGTATTTATTGCTTTTTTATACTATCTTTTTTATACTATCTCCATTCACATAAGTACAGATTAAGATGTGAGTATTAATACTTCTGCTGCTTTTGACTGGTGCAATTGCTGGGAGTTACTAAACCTGAAGAAATATCTCTTTACTTTGAGATCCAATGTTCCAATATTTGAGGGGCTGCCAAAAAAAGAAGGGGGTCAAACGATTCTCCAAAGCAGCTGAAGGCAGGACAAGAAGCAATGGGTGGAAACTCATCAAGGAGAGAAGCAACCTGGAACTAAGTAGAAATTTCCTGACAGAACAATCAACCGGTGAACCACCTTGCCTTCAGAAGTTGTAGGTGCTCCATTACTGGAGGCTTTTAAGAAGAGACAGGACAGCCATTTGTCTGGAAAGGACTAGGTTCATCTTCTGCTTGAGCAGCGGGAGTTGGACTAGAACTGATCAGCAACCTGTGGCTCTGGAGCCGCATGTGGCTCTTTCATCCATCTGCTGCGGCTCCCTGTCGCTAGTCGGCTCCACAATTGATAGGGCCTTTGGTTAGGACAGGTAGAGGAAAAAGGATGCTGTGCTAGGAGGAGACTCTATGGTGGGGGAACGGACTTCCGGTTGGCTCCAGAATTGAACGGGGGGGGGGCTTCTGGTTAGGACCTTTGTGGCTCTTTGAGTGTTTAAGGTTGCCGACCCCTGGACTAGAAGATCTCCAGGGTTCCCGTTCAACTCTGCTATTCTGTTATCCCTCCAAGCTTTTGAAGGTCCACCCTTAAGCTGATAACTGGAGTCTACTGGGTTGGTGGCCATCAAATCTAAATACAGCTAGAACCGGTCAAAGGGGAGCCAAAATGGGACATGAAGGGTGATGTGATGCATGGAATTCCTTTCCGCCTTCTCCGGTGACTCGCAGCCCTTGCAATGCGCGACTGTTGGCACACCCTTATGCAGGAAGGGTTCAGATGAGGTTGGGCTTTTGTTATGAAGAATGCATAATCTCTCTGCATTCGTGGGAATTGTCCCTCGGTATTGCTAACCTTCTGAAAGAAACCAGAGACGAGACCCAAGGATGAAACTTCCATCATCGCACATCTAGTTAGTTGAGTCACGGTAAGCAGATCCATTCTTCTAAAGAAACATTTTGAGTAGCCAAGATGCAGGCATCATCAAGGGACAGTCTTTGCCCTTGAGGGAATTAACTGGAGAGGCCTGGAGAAATGCAGAGAAGTCGTCCTCCTGGTTTTTTTCCACCCAGAAATGAGATGGAGAATTGTGAGCAACACCGCACCGCTGTGGCCGATGCATTCTTTACATAATATATGCACATTATTCTTTGAATGTCTAATGCATTCCATGTGCGTAGTCTTATAATTCTTGTGGCACCCTAATGAGATAGGTCAGGGCTAAGCATTGTAAGGCTTTCTTGAGTTCCTGATGCAGTCAAATGTTTGTTTGTTTTGTCAAGCATACATTGGATAATGCATATAAGTATCAACATAGTTATGGATATATAAAATGAATACAAATAAGAGAAAAAAGAAATTAGGACAGGGGACAGTAGGCACATTGGTGCACTTATGCATGCCCCTTACAACCCTCTTAAGAAAGGGGTGAGGTCAATAGTAGACAGCCTAAGGTTAAAGGTTTGGGGGTTTGGGGAAGAAACCACAAAGTCAGGTTGTATATTCCAGACATTAACTACTTTAT
>JAOYMU010000020.1:35765585-35776222 GCA_025802295.1 Psammodynastes pulverulentus
GGTGCCGTTACGACGGTAGCGCGGCTCCCCAGGGAGCCGCGGCGCACAGATTGGGAACCCCTGCAGTAGCATGTTTTTAACTGAAAGTCAGCAGCAATCAGCAGCTAGAATATCCACATAAGCCTGGATTCAAGTCCCCATTAACTGATGAATATTATACTACCATGTTTTATGGATAATGATGTTATTTTTTTGACTTAGCTTCCAGAATTATTCCCCAGAGAAAACAGGAAGGAAGTGGTTGAACATTCCACCATGGATAAAAGGGTAGAATATGCTGTAATTAGGTCTAATGAGTAATTAGAACTTTATTCCTACTTAGGCTACATAGTATGTTAATAGAAGCTCCAATCTTTTTTTTTTTTGTAGCAACATTCACACAAAGAAATTACAAATTTTGTTTGATGCAAAATTGTCAAGGTTTATTTGCAATATATTTGCTACCTATAAAACAAGAACTTCCTTTTCCTTTGTTCCCATGAGGACAGAAAACTCAGTTGCAGAATTTTGATCAACACATGTTACTTCCTCCATAATCCTTACTTGTTCTTTGGAACCATAAATATCTACCTCTTAGCCTTAGGCCTGCTGCATCTGAGTTGAAAATCACTAGATGACTTAATCACTTTAAGTATCATACTTTGGACACATTATATGAAGACCTAACTCTGGAAATGGCTTTAATGTTGGAAAAGTGGAAGGAAAGAGAAATAGAGGACAATCAGCAGGATAATGGTTTGACCCAGTTACACTGATGATAGGTGCACCAGTGGAATTCTGGAAAGACCAGGATACAACAAAGAATAAAGGGGTTGGAAGGGACATTGCAGCTTTTCTAGTCCAGCCTTCTTCTCATGAAGAACATAGACAATTTATAAACTTGATTGCCTTTTTGCATATACCAAGTATTCCCTCTCTCATATAGAAACCACTCTTACCCGAATAATTAGAACTGCAGAAAAAACAATTGCTACCAACTTGCCTTCCATCAAGGACCTATATGCTGCACGAGTCAAAAAGAGGGCTGTTAAAATATTTACAGACCCCTCACATACTAGACATAAACTGATCCAACTCCTACCCTCAAAATGACGCTATAGAGCACTGCACACCAGAATAACTAGACACAAGGACAATTTTTTCCTGAACACCATCACTCTGCTAAACAAATAATTTCCCTTAACAGTCAACTATTTACTAAGTCTGCATTATTATTACTATTAATCTTCTCAGCATTCTTATCACCCATCTCCTCCTGCTTATGATTGCATGACTAACTTGGTTGCTTGTATCCTTATGATTTATATGGATTGTTTCCTAGTATGATTTGATTGCTTAATTGTCCTCTATGACTATCATTAAGTGTTGTACCTTAGGATTCTTGATGAACGCATCTTTTCTTTTTACGTACACATAGAGTTTATGCACCAAAGACAAATTCCTTGTGTGCCCAGTCACACTTGGCCAATAAAGAATTGAATTGAATTGAATTGCCTGAGCAGGGGGGTTGACTGGAAGACCTCCAAGGTCCCTTCCAATTCTGTTATTCCATATTCTTCTTTGGTCAAGTTCCCAAATCTCAGATTAGGATATGAGAAGAAGAGGCAAAGCAAAGTGATGTTTTGGAAGCTGGGCTGTTCCCCCTTTCAGGAAAGATGAGAGGTGGTATTCAGCAGGATCTGACCAGTTCTGGAGAACCAGTAGTGGAAATTTTGAGTAGTTCGGAGAACCGGCAAATCCCACCTCTGACTGGCTCCACCTCCATCTCTTCTCTGCGTCCCCAGTCCCAGCTGATCGGCTGGGTCTTCTTTGGTTGCCCTGCACAGGAGAACAGAGCTGGAAAGCAGGTCAGTGGGTGGAATGGGAATGGAGATTTTGCAGTATCCTTCCCCTTCCACGCCCACCAAGCCACGCCCACAGAACCGGTAGTAAAAAATGTTGAATCCCATCACTAAATGTAAACAAATCCACCATATTCTGGTTTGGTCAGAAGGCATGGTTCACAGGTCATATTGAGGCAGGGGTCCATCCATGATATATAGAATTAGCAAAATGTGATATTAGCCTACTCTAGCATTCTATTTCTCTTTTGTTCCTTTTTCTCTCTGTCTTGCCCAGATGTGGATGAGAGCAAGATGACCTCAGATTATTCCTGCGAGGAGGGGGAGGTTCTTATGGAGCAATGATGCTTTTAACCTTCTGGGTATTCAGGAACCAGCCCAGCCAGAGAGGGGGAAAAAAACCTTTGAATTTTTCTTCCTATTTCTTTTGCAAAATGAGGGAATTTGGGACACAGAGATGTATTTGATGGTCTGCATCCATCATCCAGTTGCAGCCCCGAGACCACCTTATTTTAAAATGTCTTTTAAGTAAAGAAAGGATCAAAGGATCTTCAGGAGATGGGAATAGACTTTAAGGAGGTGGGCAATAAGGCCAAATCTTTTTTAAAATTTTTAATAATTTGATTACAGCTCAAAAATGCAAAGAAAAATGAATAACGCAAGCTAAGAAAAAAATATAAGAAGTAAAGAAGAAGGAAAATGCAAAAAGGCGGAATATTTTCTCTCCGATGAATCCCCAGGTCCTTCCAGGATGTTTACTCTTCCTTTGTTTGATGGTCCAAAGTGACTCCTGTATCTGCCCCTCACCTGAAATTCTCTCTGAGGTCTAAACTATTTTATCACCCTGTTTTGCTCTGATGTGTCAGTCCAATCTCACACACCCTCTGGGGATAAAAGATAGCTTTGTAGCCCCAAAGGAGCTCCTGAGACCAGAATACAAAGGCCAGTTTGTGCTGGGCAAGGAATGAGATGAGGGGAGTGGCAGCCTCTATTTGCTGAGCCAGACGGTGGGCTCTATCGTGCTGCGCTGAGTTAGCAGGCTGGGGTCAATGCTGCCTCCAGAGTGTGCAAATCTCCACGTGCAAATCGGCGGTGGAGGTCCTGAACTCGGAGGCGAACCTCTCTCAGGCTCAAACAAGATTGTTATTAGGAGAATAAAACGAAGGAGGGAAAAACATTTGCGTTATCCTTGACAAGAAGGGCATCGGTCAGTAGATAGCCCTCGGGTTAAAACCATTCGTTTCGTGACCATTCAAAATGACAACAGCACCGAGAAGAGGAGAGTACAATCGATATCCTCGCGCTTAGGACCGTCGCATGGGCACACGATCAACATTCAAGCACTTGGCAACTGGCCTGTATTTACAGAGTTCCGGGTTCACAGGATTGCCATTGGCAACCTTCTCGGTTGACATCTTACAATAGCAATAGAACTTAGACTTATATACCGCTTCACAGTGCTTTATAGCCCCTCTTTAAGCGGTTTACAGAGTCAGCCTCTTGCCCCCAACAATCTGGATCCCCATTTTACCCACCTTGGAAGGATGGAAAGTTGAGTCAATCTTGAGCCGATCAGGATCGAACTCCTGGCAGTGGGCAGAGTTAGCCTACAATACTTTTTTCTAACTACTGCACAGGAAGGGAGGGAAGGAAGAGCAAAGCAATAGGAGTAGCACTTAGACTTATATACCACTTCACAATGCCTTACAGCCCATTCTAAGTGGTTTACAGAATCAGCAACTTTCCCCCAACAATCTGGGTCCTCATTTTACCGACCTCAGAAGGATGGACGGCTGAGTCAACCTTGAGCCTGTCAGGATCGAACCGCTAGCAGTGGGCAGAATTTTCCTGCAATACTGCATTCTAACCACTGGGAAGGAAGGAAGGAAGGAAGGAAGGAAGGAAGGAAGGAAGGACAATAGCATTAGCAATAGCACTTAGACTTATATACAACTTCACAGTGCTTCCCAGCCCTCTCTAAGTGGTTTACAGAGTCAGCCTATTGCCCCCCAACAATCTGGGTCAGATGGTCCCCAACAAGCAGAGTCAATGGGAAATCCGGATTCTCTTAATGATCGTGTTATTCCCTTCACCATCGCAGTGATTCGCTTAGCAAACATGGCAAAAAAAAAAAGGTCATAAAATTAGCTGTGACTCACTTAACCACCTGCTTGCTTAGCAAATGGAAATTCCAGTCTCAATTATGGTCATAAGTCAAGGACTATTTATAAATGCAAGGGCCAAGACCGTTAGTCTCTGCTAGATTCCTGGCATCAGGAATGCATGTTGCTGGGGCTTCTCTGTTGTCGTTTGAAATACCCCGTTTCATGGAACCAAATATATATATATATATCAATCAGTAAAGGAAATTATAGCAAGAGAAATGTCTATGGAGATTCACAGCCATCCAGGTCACGGTTGTCCCAAAGGTGCTTTTTCAAAGAGGCAGCTGGACTTTCTGGTTTTCCTTTGAAGATATTTCGCTTCTCATCCAAGAAGCTTCTTCAGCTCTGACTGGAGGGTGGAGAATGGAAGGATTTATACACCTTGCAGACAGCTGGTCATTTGCATCCTCTTAGAGAGTCCTTGAGGGCACTTGGAGGTTTACCTGTGTCCTCAGGGTCACTTGATTGGTGCAAATGGGTGCGGAGCCTAAAATGACCAACTGTCTGCAAGGAATATAACTCCCCACCATCTAGTCAGAGCTGAAGAAGCAGCTTCTTGCCTGAGAAGCGAAATGTCTTCAAAGCAAAACAAAGGAAGCCCAGTTGCCTCTTGGGGGGTTAAAAAAGCACCTGTGGATCATAGCAAGGGGAAATTTAAAAGAGCAATTTGGAGCAAGGGTTCTCGCAACGGAGGAAAGAACCCTTCACGGCTTAAAACTGGAAGAGGCAGGGACGCTGCATCTGTAGGTTTTGCCAAGTGTTGTGCTCTCTTTTACAGGTGCAGGTGTGGGACACAGCCGGCCAAGAGAGGTTTCGGAAGAGCATGGTGGAGCATTACTACCGCAACGTCCACGCTGTGGTATTTGTCTACGACGTCACAAAAATGGCGTCCTTCCTCAACTTGAAAAACTGGATTGAGGAGTGCAACGGCCACGCAGTCCCGGCTCTCGTCCCCAAAGTGCTTGTGGGGAACAAGTGTGACTTGCGGGATCAAATCCAAGTCCCGTCCAGCATGGCCCTGAAATTTGCCGACGCCCACAATATGCTTTTGTTTGAAACCTCCGCCAAGGACCCCAAAGAGAGTCAAAACGTGGAGTCTATTTTTATGTGTCTGGCCTGCCGGCTGAAAGCTCATAAGTCTCTGCTCTATCGGGACATGGAGAGGCAAGGGAAGGGACAGAAAATCGAGCTGGCGCCGGCCTCTGGCAATAGGAACGCCTGTCCTTGCTGAAGGGCAGCCTTGACTGTTGAACCGGGAGGGCTGGGCAGGTGGGTTTTGTGTGCCTCAATCAACTGAATCAACATTGCTCGTTTCCAGTGAATTCCATGTTGAATTAATAATAAACATTTGTATGGCTCACACTTGGTTTTTGGGTGTAGCTTTTTGTCTGCCTTCCGTTGAGATCCATTGACTGTAATTGAGGGGTCCTTGGTGCTCTCTGAACTTGGCTGTTTTCTTGCAGACGATTCATTACCCGAACTAGGTAACATCATCAGTGCCCAAAACTACCAATAGGTAACATCATCAGCACTGATGATGTTATCTACCAGTAGTTTGGGTAATGAAGTGTCTGCAAGAAAACAACCAAGCTCAGAGAACACCCAAGATCCTATAGTCCTCTTCCTTCTCCCCTTTCTCTTCCTCTTCCTCTCCTCCTTCTCCTCCTCCTCCACCACCACCCTTCATTCCACAAACCATACTCCCTTCTAGCATTGCTAATGTTACCTAGTTGGGTAATGCAACGTCTGCAAGAAAACAACCAAGCTCAGAGAACACCCAAGATCCTATAGTCCTCTTCCTTCTCCCCTTCCTCTTCCTCCTCCTCCCTTCTCCTCCTCCTCCACCACCCTTATTCTTCATTCCACAAACCACACTCCCTTCTAGCACTGCTAATGTTACCTAGTTGGGTAATGAAACGTCTTCGAGAAAAGAGCCAAGCTCAGAGAGCACCAAGGATCCCTCCTGTCAACCCTGAGCTACAAATTATATTCTCCTTTATTGGATTGTAATTGAGCCCACAATTTCAGTCATAAGTTATGACGATCATAAAGTGGGCAACATGGGACCGTGATTTTGCTGTGGCAATCGTTAAGCAATTGTGGCAGTCGTGAAGTGTAAAAATTTTTAATTAAAAAGAGCCGCGGTGATGCGGTGGTTAGAATGCAGCACTGCAAGCTAACTCTGCCCACCACCAGGAGTTTGATCGTGACCAGCTCAAAGGGTGACTCCACCTTTCATCCTTCTGAGGTTAGTAAAATGAGGATCCAAATTATTGGGGGCCATATTCTGACTTTGTAAACCTCTTAGAGAGTATTCTCTGCAATGGAAACGGAAGCTGTCCTTAAGAGTACCAGGAGATTAAGACTTTGACTCACTTTTCTTATATGCATTGCTTATCAAGCTATTCAAGCCATCCAGACCCATTGTGCCTTCACTAATACACCAGTAGATCTGATATAGTTTATTTATTTATTGGCCAACTCAGATGCCGCAGCTGGTCCGGTTAGTTAAGCAACCAGTTATTCTAACTCTTGAGATTTATTGGATCTTCCCCTTGCTATTTTTTTTTAATGCCAAAGTCTGGTTATCTTCTTAGAATGCATTGATCATATTCATATAACTAGAAAAACTTGCTTGAAAATATCCAGGCTAGTAGCCACATTCACATTGTTCAGGAAGGATTTTAAGAATGAATGATACAGGGTAGGCAATGAATTGATATGCACACGTGACGTGCAATTAGAGTCACAAGAAGTGATTTTCGGAGCATTTCGACCGCAAATGCAATTCGTTTTTAAGTGTCCAAAGGAAAAAGGCAGAATTTTCACCATCGATAAGCGAGGTGCTAGAGCGGCAACATCTGAAAATCGATCTCTCCTGCGCGGAAGTTAAGCTGTTATTCTACCATTTCTATCTCTATGGTTCCCCGCTGAACTCCGGAGAGGGAGAGAATATGAGATGAAGCGGAAGGAAAGAGAATATCGCCATTCATTACAGCCCAGGGGGCGCAGCCTATCGGAGAGAGGGAGAGGCGGGCTCACGCTTGCGCATTGAAGCGGGCTGTAGGACGCATGTGCAAATCCAGGAGAACGCTTCCACGATGAAGTAAGCGGCAGTTGGATGATAACAAAAAAATAATATAATAGTAAATATTTTTATGGAAAAGTGAAAAGTGGGACCAGGGTTTCTTTTGGGATAAGTTTTCAATTTCGGAACTCTCTGGTGAATATAGCGTGGAATCGATGTAATACTAACCCGGAAGAGAGTTTCTGGGCATAAACAGAGTACGTTTTCGTCTAGCAGTAATAGAATAACAGTGTTGGAAGGGACCTTGGAGGTCTTCTAGTCCAACCCCCTACTTAGGCAAGGGCCAATAATAATTGCCATTGTTTTAGCTCCAGTTAAGGCTAATTTTTGACCTACTAGGATGAGTATATCATATATATGTACTAGCAGGGTACCCGTGCTTCGCCACGAAACTATGTGATCAGGCAAGTTTTGAGGGAGGAAAATAAGGGGAAAAAATTCTGCCTCTGCTTACCAGCATCCATCAGTATTCATCTGGCTAGCGTCCTGTCAGCGTGTGAGAGTTGAGGGCTGTTTGGAAACTGAAACAGTGTTTGCTGTGTGAGCAAGGAGACAGCCAGGAGCCTGGACGTGGCTTAGCTCAACTGTAGTTGGAACAGATTTATTTTCAGGTGGGGAGGGGGAATAGAACTCCTTAGTATCAGAGCGTGTTAATAATAATATAGGAAATACTAATGTTCTGAAAAATCCTTTCTTAGCGAGCACCTAGAAGCCAAGAGGACATAACGTGCCAAATTTCAAGTTTGTAGGCTTTACAGTTCTGGAGATTTTGTGATGATGCATGAGTGGTATTTCGCTTTTATATACGTATATAGATATAGGGTAGAGGCAAATATAGTATCAGTGGGCTAAATGTCTGGAGAGATTCTCAGTCATCCAGGTCATGGTTGTCCCAAAGGTGCTTTTTCAGGAGGCAGTAGGACTTTCTTGTTTTTTTCTTTGAAGTCGTTTCACTTCCCATCCAAGAAGCTTCTTCAGCTCTGATTGGATGCTGAAGAATGGAAGGATTTATATAAAAAAACAAAGTCCAACTGCCTCCTGAAAAAGCACCTTTGGGACAACCAGGACTTGGATGACTGAGAATCTCTACAGACTTTTAGCTAGGCAATTTGGGATGAACACCCTTGGAATGGAGTGGGAGTAGGAATGCATTTCCAGAAGAAAAACTGCAGACTACAGGAACCATTTGCACTTCTCAGGCGACCCTGAGGACACAGCTAAACCTTCATGTGCTTTAACAACCCTCTAAAAGGATGCAAATCTCCAACTGTCTGCAAGGAATATAAATCCTTCCATTCCCCACTATCCTGTCAGACCTGAAGAAGCTTCTGGGATGAGAAGCAAAACATCCTCAAAGAAAAAAAAACCCAGAAAGTCCAGCTGTCTCTTTGGGACTATCAGTGGGCTAGAAAATGAGGACTTCCGGGTCCAATATGTCCATTCAGGCCCTCTCTTTCAGCTGTCCTGGTGTGGTGTGGGCAGTAGAGGTGGAGGGATAAAATGTGTGTGTGTAACACTGATCTCTGGGGTGAAGTTGTGATAAAATGAGTCAATATAGTAATTTATTGGGATCGCCACTTCTTCCTGGAAGGCAGGGCTTTAAAAGGTTTGTGAACTGTAGATTAAGACTCACATTTTTTTAAATTCTTCTTTCCTTCTCCAGCCCGTTAACCAAAGTGAAGCTGATCAACAAACTGAATGAGCGTGAAGCAGAGCTGGGCGTGCAAGAGAAGGTCTCCTGGCACGCGGAGTATAGTGACAGCGCCTGGGTGTTTGTGGGTGCGTGGTTATGCCTAGAAGCATCTTTCCCTGTCAAACCCCTGCGGGATTGTAAACTATGATTAGTCATATAGGAAAATAGCTAAACGGGTGATCACTTCCCTTCTTTTCTCCTTCTAGGGGGAATGCCATATGAACTGACCGAAGGGGACATTATCTGTGTATTTTCACAGTAAGTAAGAACAAGGAAAACTTAACTTCAGGAAATAAGATTGCTTTAATGTTGCTTTTCAATTAAAGCCAAACTATAATGCAAATAACATCCGTGAGTGGGAATAAAAGGGTAACTGGCGAAATTAGCTTTAAACGTTTACAGTGAAATCACATACATCTATTTGGAGGCAGCTGTTTTTGAACTGAACAGTGCTTGCTTCAAAATAGTGCAGTGTAGTCTTGTAGTTTTACCAATGATTTTGCCAGCTCTTGTCTTTACCCATTGCCAGGGAGATGTTCTGCTGTTACAGGCTTTACAGTGTAAATGTGAAATTCCTTCTATTGGGAAAATCCACATGGACACCCAATTTTTTTTTTAAAAGCTCTGAATAATAAAATTTATTTTATTTATCTAAACTGATGCCTTTAGTTTTTACTAAAAGCATCAGTTTAGTTGAAACAAATATGAAAATAATAATAATAAGTGTTTTGTTGGAGAAAACCCAGGCATTTTGGAACAGCATCTATTCCAGGGCAGATGCTGTATTCCTGATGTTATTTGTTAAAGCAGAAGTTTAGAAAATAAGTAATATTCTTACATTGCTTATGGGAGGCTTATGAATGCTTCGAGGGTAGCTAGTTGATTGGAAATGCTGGATGAGATGTAATGTAGTAAAATAGCTCTTAGTTTCAGTGTATGGAACACGGCTACAGTCTTTAAGCCCTACATCAACACTTGTATTTTCTCAAAATCATTCCTGCTTGTGTCATTTTCTTTTTCTTTTGGGGGGGGGGGTCTTTAGACCCAAGACTTAAATATTGTCAACTTCCATTTTTCTGTTCAGGTATGGAGAAATCGTGAACATAAACCTGGTGCGTGATAAAAAGACGGGGAAATCCAAAGGTTTTTGCTTCATATGCTATGAAGATCAGCGAAGCACTATTCTTGCCGTTGACAACTTCAACGGGATAAAGGTTAGTTTCGCCGTAGGGAGATCCTCTGCCTATTTTGCTGCTCAGATTAAGCTGTGATACAGTTTTCACGCAAAATAATATATTTAGAAACACCAAGGCCTCTTATGAAAGGATGCAGTGAATTGATGCAGGGCTTCGTGAACATAACAGAAAGGGATCAGCAGGCAGGAAATCCTCTTTTCATATCAGCAAAAATAAAGCCTCTTTCATAATAATCCAAAGATTATCTCAGGCTTCACCGTGTCTTAAGCCCAAATCTTAACTGCTTATATTGGATGGTTACCTGCTCATATAGCTTCAATGGGGGAAAAAATAAAAACATTAGTAGTTTCACGATGTTTGTTAATTTCATGTTTGCAGATCAAAGGAAGGACAATCCGCGTGGACCACGTGGCCAACTACCGCCCGCCCAAAGATTCTGAGGACACGGATGAGATTACAAAGGCTCTCAGAGAAAAAGGATGCGGTATTAAAACCCCTCCACAAAGTTCAGCTGAACCCTCAGAAGACGATGAAGTGGAAGTAAAAAGGCACAAGAAAGGTGAGAAGTCTTTTCTCTTTCTTTCCTTTCCTTTCCTTTCCTTTCCTTTCCTTTCCTTTCCTTTCCTTTCCTTTCCTTTCTTTTCCCTTCCCTTC